>PVKP010018947.1:0-43325 GCA_004027715.1 Plecturocebus donacophilus | reverse complement strand
GTGATCCCTTGTTGGAGGAGAGGTGTTCTGGTTTCGGGTGTTTTCATCCTTTTTGCACTGGTTTCTTCCCATCTTTGTGTATTTATCCTCCTGTCGTCTCTGTAGTTGCTGACTTTCAGATTGGGCCTCTGAGTGGACATCTAGTTTGTTGATGATGAAGTTATTTCTGTTTCTTAGTTTTCCTTCTAACAGTCTGGCCGCTCTGCTGTAGGACTGCTGAGGTCCACTCCAGGCCCTGCTTCCTGGGGATCACCTGCAGCAGCTGCAGAACAGGAAAGGTTGCTACCAGTTTCTTCTTCTGCTATGTTCCAGAAGGATGCCTGCCAAATGTCAGTCTGGTCTCTCCTTTATGAGGTGACTCTTTGGATATACAGGGGTCAGGGAGCTGCTTGAGGAGACAGTCTGTCCTTTATAGGAGCTCAAGTGCTGAGTTGTGAGCTCCATTGTTCATTCAGAGCTGCTGGGCAGGTACATTTAAGTCTGTTGCAGCAGAACTCATATACCCCTTTTTTCCCCTCAGATGTTCTGTCTCGGAGAGTTAGGGCTTTATTTATGAGTTTCCGGTGTGCTGCTGCCTGTTTTTTTTTTTCTTTTCAGGGCTGCCCTGCCCAGCAAGGAGGCAGCTCAGTCCCTGTCTGCCTGCAGAGGCTTTGCTGAGCTGCTGTGGGCTCCGTCCAGCTGCCGTGTGAACTTCCCTGCAGTCCTGTTTATGTAGGTGTAATTAGATCTGCCTCGGCAATAGGGGCCCGCCTCCGTAATGGCGGGTTGCCTTGGCAACGGCGGGCTGCCTCGGCAATGGCAGGCTGCCTCCGTGATGGCGGACTACCTCTGTAGTGGTGGAATGCCCCGTAATGGCGGACACCCTTCCCCCACAGAACTGGACCATCCCGGGTTCAGCTGTGCCCGCTGCGAAACTCAACCAAGAGCGTTTCCAATTGCTGTTTTAGCCGAGCCTGATCACCTGGCTCGCTGTCTCAGAGCCTTTTTTTAGTTGAATGGTCGACTCCCAGGTGTTCCAGTCACCTGTTGAAAAGGCGCCGGGATCTGTGTGATTTCCCCTGCGGGGACACACTGTGCAGGCTGAAACAGCGGTGCTGAGATTCGTAGCGCTTTTTTGCCTGGGAATCTCCTGGGCTGGCTCCCTGATTCAGTCCCCTTTTTAATCTGCCTTCCCGTAGCTCCACTCGCCAGTTAAAAGGGCACACAGACCAGTGTATTTTGTGTGGAGAACCGCTGCGGCGTGGCGCCGGCAAAGCAGCCGCACCAGCTGAAGCAGCCGCGCCGGCCGAAACAGCCACACCGGCCAGAACAGCCGCACTGGCGACCCGTGGGGCTGCTCCACCTGGGAGTCTCCTGGTCTGGGGGTAATAAAAATCCGTCTGGAAATGCGGCGTCCACTCACCCTCTGCACTTTCACTGGGAGCTGCAATCCTGAGCTGCTCCTAATCTGCCATCTTGGATCTCTCGATTGTTTCTTTTGCTGTGCAGAAGCTCTTAAGTTTAATTAGATCCCATTTGTCTATTTTGGCTTTTGTTGCCATTGCTTTTGGTGTTTCAGTCATGAAGTCCTTGCCTATACCTATGTCCTCAATGGTGTCACCTAGGTTTTCTTTTAGGGTTTTTATGGTGTTAGGTCTTAGGTTTAAATCTTTACTCCATCTGGAGTTAATTTTTCTATAAGTTGTAAGGAAGGGATCCAGTTTCAGCTTTCTGCATACAGCCAGCGGGTTTTCCCAACATCATTTATTAAATAGAGAATCCTTCCCCCATTGCTTGTTTTTGTCAGATTTGTCAAAGATCAGATGGTTGTAGATGTGTGGCATTATTTCTGCAGCCTCTGTTCTCTTCCTTTGGCCTATATCTCTGTTTTGGTACCAGTACCAGGCTGTTTTGGTTACTGTATATTTGCAGTATATTTGTAGCCTTGTAGTATATTTTGAGGTCAGGTAGCGTGATGCCTTCAGCTTTGTTTTTTTGCTTAGCATTGTCTTGGCTATGTGGGCTCTTTTTTGGTTCCATATGAAGTTTAAGGTTTTTTTCCCAATTCTGTGAAGAAAGTCAATGATAGCTTGATAGGGATAGCATTGAATCTGTAAATTACTTTGGGCAGTATGGCCATTTTCACAATATTGATTCTTCCTAACCACGCGCATGGAATGTTTTTCCATCTGTGTCCTCTCTTATTTCCTTGAGCAGTGGTTTGTAGTTCTCCTTGAAGACGTCCTTCACATCCCTGTTAGTTGTATTCCTAGGTATTTTATTCTCTTTGTAGCAATTGTGAATGGGTGTTCACTCATAGTTTGGCACTCTGTTTGTCTGTTATTGGTGTATAGAAATGCCTGTGATTTTTGCCCATTGATTTTGTGTCCTGAGACTTAGCTGAAGTTGCTTATCAGCTTAAGGAGATTTTGGGCTGAGATGATGGGGTCTTCTAAATATACAAACATGTTATCTGCAAATAGAGACAATTTGACTTCCTCTTTTTCTAATTGAATATCCTTTATTTCTTTTTCTTGCTTGATTGCCCTGGCCAGAATTTCCAATGCTATACTGAATCGGAGTGATGAGAGAGGGCATCCTTGTCCAGTGCCAAATTTCAAAGGGAATGCTTCCAGTTTTTCCTCATTCAGTATATTGGCTGTGGGTTTTTCATAAATAGCTCTTATTATTTTGAGATATGTTCTTCAATACCGAGTTTATCAAGAGTTTTTAGCAAAAAGTGCTGTTGAATTTTGTCGAAGGCCTTCTCTGAATCTAGTGAGATAATCATGTGGTTTTTGTTTTTGGTTCTGTTTATGTGATGGATTACATTTATAGATTTGCATATGTTGAACCAGCCTTGCATCCCAGGGATGAAGCCAACTTAATCATGTTGCATAAGCTTTTTGATGTGCTGTTGGATTCGGTTTTCCAGTATTTTATTGAGGATTTTTGCATCAATGTTCATCATAGATATTGGTCTGAAATTTTCTTTTTTAATTGTGTCTCTGCCAGGTTTTGGTATCAGGATGATGTTAGTCTCATAAAATGAGTTAGAGAGGATTCCCTCTTTTTGTATCCTTTGGAATAGTTTCAGAAGGAGTAGTGCCAGCTCCTCTTTGTACCTCTGGTAGAATTCAGTGTGAACCCATCTAGTCCTGTACTTTTTTTGGTTGGTAGGCTATTAATTGCTGCCTCAATTTCAGACCTTGTTATTTGTGTATTCAGGGATTCAACTTCTTTCTAGTTTAGTCTTGGGAGGATGTAAGTGTCCAGGAATTTATCCATTTCTTCTAGATTTACTGATTTATTTGCATTAGAGGTGTTTGTAGTAATCTCTGATGGTAGTTTGTATTTCTGTGGGATCAGTGGTGATATCCCCTTTATCATTTTTTTATTGCACCTATTTGATTCTTCTCTCTTTTCTTCTTTATTAATCTGGCTAGCAGTCTGTCTATTTTGTTGATCTTTTCAAAAAACCATCTCCTTGATTTATTGATTTTTTGAAGGGTTTTTTCATGTCTCTATCTCTTTCAGTTCTACTCTAATCTTAGTTATCTCATATTCTGCTAGCCTTTGAATTTGTTTGATCTTGCTCTTCTAGTTCTTTTGATCATTTTTAGGGTGTCAATTTTTCATCTTTCCTTGTTTCTGTTGTGGGCATTTCTTGCTATACATTTCTCTCTAGACACTGCTTTAAATGTGTTCCAGAGATTCTGGTATGTTGTGTCTTTGCTCCCATTAGTTTCAAAGAATATCTTGATTTCTGCCTTCATTTCATTATTTATCCAGTAGTCATTCAGGAGCAGGGGTTGCTCTTCTTGAGGAATATCTTTGTGGTGCCCTCTGTATTTCTTGAATTTGAATGTTGGCCTGCCTTGTTAGGTTGGGGAAGTTCTCCTGGATAATATCCTGAAGAGTGTTTTCCAACTTGGTTTCATTCTCCCCAACACTTTTAGGTACACCGATCAAATGTAGATTTGGTCTTTTCACATAATTCCCTATTTCTTGGAGGCTTTGTTCATGTCTTTTCACTCTTTTTTTCTCTAATCTTGCCTTCTCACTTTATTTCATTGAGTTGATCTTCAGTCTCTGATATCCTTTCTTTTGCTTGGTCGATTTGGGTATTGAAACTTGTGTATGCTTCGTGAAGTTCTTGTGCTGTGTTACTCATCTCCATCAAGTCATTTATGTTCTTCTCTATGCTGCTTATTCTAGTTAGCATTTCATCTAACCTTTTTTTGAGGTTCTTAGCTTCCTTGCTTTGGGTTAGATCATGCTCCTTTAGCTTGGAGAAGTTCGTTATTATCTACCTTCTCGAAGCCTGCTTCTGTCAGTTCCTCAAACTCCTTCTCCATTCAGTTTTATTCCCTTGCTGTTGAGGAATTGTAATCCCCTGGAGGAGAAGAGGCATTCTGGTTTTTGGAGATTTCAGACTTTTTGCGCTGGTTTCTTCTCATCTTCGTGGATTTATGTACCTTTGGTCTTTGAAGCTGGTGACCTTTGGATGGGGTCTCTGAGTGGACATCCTTTCTGTTAATGTTGAAACTACTTCTTTCTGTTTGCTGGTTTTCCTTCTAACAGTCAGGCCTTTCTGCTGCAGGTCTGCTGTAGTTTGCTGGTGGTCCACTCCAGACCCTGCTTACTTGGGAATCACCTGTGGGGGCTGCAGAACAGCAAAGATTGCTGCCTGTTCCTTCTGGTAGCTTCATCCCAGAAGGGTACCTGCCAGATGCCTGCCAGAGCTCTCCTGTATGAGGTGGCTCCCAGTCAGGATATACCGGGGTCAGGGAGCCACTTAAGGAGGCAGTCTGTCTCTTAGCGGAGGTTGAGCACTGTGCTGGGAGATCTGTTGCTCCCATCAGATCTGCCAGGCAAGGAAGTTTAAGTCTGCTGAAGCTGAACCCACAACTGCCCCTTTTCTTAGATTCTCTGTCCCAGAAAGGTGGAGGCTTTATTTATAAGTCCCTGACAGGCTGCTGCCTTTTCTCAGAGATGCCCTGCCCAGCAAGAAAGGATTCAAGTGACAGTCTGCCTGCAGATGACTTGTGGGGCTGCCATGGGCTCTGCCCAGTTGCTGTGTAAACTTCCCAGTGACTTTGTTTACATAGGTGAGGTTAAAACCAGCCCTCTGGACCTCAGCAATGATGGACGCCCCTCCTCCCATGAAGCTCGAACGTCCCTGGTTGAGCTCAGGCTGCTGTGCTGGCTGTGAGTATTTCAAGCCATTGGATCTTAGCTTGCTGGTCTTCATGGGGGTGGGATCTGCGAAGCCAGATCACTTGGCTACGTGGCTTCAGCCCCCTTTTTCAGGGGAATGAGTGATTCTGTCTCACTGGCATTCCAGGCACCATGGGAAACCATGGGAAAAGCACAGTATCTGAGCCAGAGTGCCAGGCTGTTGGGAAAAGTCCCTAATGGCTTCCCTTGGCTATGAGACAGAGTTCTCCAGCCCCTTGTGCTTCCCAGGTCATGCGACGCCCCACCCTCCTTTGGCTCGCCCCCCTTGGGCTGCACCCACTGTCTAACCAGTCCCAATGAGATGAACCTGGTTCCTCAGTTAGAAATGTGGAGATCACTCGCCTTCTGCATTGCTCTTGCTGGGAACTGCACTCTGGAGCTGTTCCTATGTGGCCATCTTGGTGGAAATCCCTTCTGTAATATTTCACACTAGATTCTTTCCTTGTATAATACATGTTTGATCCATGCATATTTAACCTTGTAAAGCTTGTTTTTTTCTCTTACCTAGAGGCCATCACCAAACAAGCAGGCAGCCAGAACCTTGGACTATGGCTCCCTTTTTTTTTTTTTTTAATTGCCTTCTTGTTTTATTTCATTGAGTTGATCTTCAATATGGCACCCTTTAGCTGGGGATCCTTGGGTAGACCTCTGGAAGGAATCTATCTGCCATTTTCCTTAAACAACAGAAAGACTGGCCATGTCCATATTCTAATGGCAGTTAGATGTGCCTCTTCAGTGGGGGGAAATGGTACAGAATGGCTTGGCTTCTGACTAAATTCCACCCTTAATCCTGGAACCACAGCCCTACATGAAAACAGCTGACCCCATTTTTGCACTTAAATGTTGCTTTTTGGCCTGCCATTCCCCTATCCTGTGCCCATATAAAAAAGTCTTCAGCTGGCAGAGCAACACAAGTGGATAAGTGTTGGGGATACAAGTTGCTGTGCAGCAAGCAAAGAGCAACTGAGTGTCAGAGACTACAGATAGCTGCAGCTAACTTCAGATGGTGTGGCTTCAGGGAAAAATCACTTTCTTCCCACACCATCCCCTTTCCAACTCCTATCCTGCTGAGAACCATTACCCAATAAAATCCTCTGCATACACTACGCTTCAATCCCTTTGGGTGACCCAATTCTTCCTGGTCACCAACCAAGAACCTGGGTGCCAAGAGGACAAGGGCTTGGGTGTGGCTGTGGGGCTGCACAGAGCCTGCTCCCACCAGAGAGGAGTGACTACCAGTTCCAGCGTTCATTCCCTCCAGTTCCCTCACACACTTGCTTGTACACTCCCTCTGACAAGGAGTGGCCAGTGGCAGGCTGAGTGAAAGAAGCCACTTCAGTTCCCACCCATGAAGGGGGTCAAGATCAAGGGAACTATCCCATCTCATCTCTATGATCAATTTTAGAACATTTTATCACCCCAAAGTAATATTCTATGCCCATTAGCAGTCATGCCCCATTCCAACCCCAGTCCTTGGCAACCAATAATTGGCTTTGTCACTATAGATTTGTCTATTCTGGACATTTCATATAAATGAAGTCATATAATATGTGTTTTCTTGTGGTGGTTTCTTTCACTTAGCATAATGCTTTCAAGGTTAATCTGTGTTGAAGTATGTATCAGAATTTCATTCTTTCATTCTTTCTCATTGCTAAATAATGTTCTACTGACTGGATATATCACATTTTATGCATCCATTCATCCATTGATGGACATTTGAATTATTTCCCTTTTTCTTGCTGTTGTGAATAATGTTGCTCTGGACATTTGTGTACAAGTGTTTGTGTAGATAAATGTTTTCATTTGGCTTGGGTATATACCTAGGAGTAGAATTCCTGGATCATATAGTAATTCTATGTTTAACCTATCGAGGAAATGCCAGACTATTTTCCAAAGCTGTACCATTTTACATTCCCACCAGCAATGTACAAAAGTCTGAATTCCTCCACATCCTCACCAACACTTAGTATTGTCTGTCTTTATATATGCATATATAAATATGCATACATACATATATATAATGCATACATATATATAGACACATATATATATATAGTGCAATACTAGTAATTTTGAAATATTATCTACACATGCATATGTATACATAGCACAATCCTAGTGGTTTTGAAATATCATCTCATTGTGGTTTTGATTTACATTTCTCTAATGGCTAATGATGTTGAGCACTTTTTCATGTGCTTCTGGGCCATTTGTATTTCATTGTGGAAATGTCTGTTCAGACACTTTGCCCACTTTTAATTTGTGTTATTTATCTTTTTATCATTGAGTTGTAACAGTTCCTTACACATTCTGGATACTAGACCGTTACCTGATATATAATTTGCAAGTCTTTTCTCCAATTCTGTAGCCTGTCTATTCATTTTCTTGACAGTATCCTTTAATGATACAAGTTTTTTATTTTGGTGGTATTTGTTTAATTTCTCTTTGGTTGATTGTACTTTTGGTGATACATCTAAGAAACCATTTGAACCAAGGTAAAAATACTTACTCATGTTTTCTTCTAACATTTTTATCTTGTTATTTTTTGTATATGGTGTGAGGAAGGGTCTAACTTCCTACATTATTTCACATATAGCTATATAGTTGACGCAGCACCATTTGTGAATATTCTATCCTTTCACTCATTGAATGTTCCTGTCAACTTCATCAAAAATCAACTGACTGGGCCAGGTATGGTGGCTCACACTTGTAATGCCAGCACTTTGAGAGAGTGAGGCAGGAGAATAGCTTGAGTGTAGGAGTTTGAGACCAGCCTGGGTAACATAGCAAGACTCTGTCTTTACAAAAAATAAAAAACAAAAAAAAATTTAGCTGGGCATGGTGGTGTGTACCTGTGGTACCACCTATTTGGGAGGCTGAGGTGGGAGAATTGCTTAAGTCTGGGAGATTGAGACTGCAGTAAGCCATGATTGTGCCACTGCACTCCAGGCTGGGTAACAGAGTGAGGCCCTGTCTAAAAAAATAAAAAAAATAAAAAAAAAAAAAGAAGAAAGGAAGAAAGAGAAGAAAAAAAAGTAAAAATCTGGGCACGGTGGCTTATGCCTGTAATCCCAGCACTTTGAGAGGCCAAGGCGGGCAGCACATCTGAGATTGGGAGCTCAAGACCAGTCTGACCAACATGGAGAAATGCCATCTCTACTAAAAATACAAAATTAGCCAGGCGTCATGGCACATATCTGTAATCCCAGCTACTTGGAAGGCTGAGGCAGGAGAATCACTTGAGGCGGGAGGTGAAGGTGAGCCGAGATCATGCCATTGCACTCCAGCCTGGGCAACAAAGTCAAAACTCCGTCTCAAAAAAATAAAAAATAAAAATCTACTCACTGTAAACTGAGGGGGTGGCATGTGCCCACGGTCCCCGTGGCTCAGGAGGCTGAGGTGGGAGGACTGCTTGAGCTCAGAAGTGTGACATTGCAGTGAACTATGACAGTGCTTCTGCACTCCAGCCTGGGTAACAAGGCAACATCCTGTCTTAACAAAAATGTCAACAGATTACACGTAAATGTAAGGGGTTATTTCTACACTGTTAATTCTATTTCACTGATCTATATATCTGTTCTGTTTCATGACCATACTGTCTTTATTACAGTAGCTTTATAGTAAATTTCAAAACAGGAAGGGTTAGTCCTCTAATTTAGTTCCTTTTTCCTGGTTGTTTTGTTTATTCTGAGTCACTTGAATTTCTATATTAATTTTAAGATCAGCTTGTCTATTTCTGCAAAAACTTCAGTGATATTTTGATAAGGACTGCATTGACTCTGTAGATCAATTAGGGAATATTGCCATCTTAATAATGGTAAGTGTTCTAATCCATAATCATGAAATGTATCTTTGTTTAATGAGATCTTCTTTAATTTCTTTCAATAATGTTTTGTAATTTCCTGTGTATGTGTCTCAGAGATTCTTAGTTGCTGTTGTTAAATTTGACCCTCAGTATTTTATTCTTTTCTGTATCATTATAAAAAAATTGTTTTTATTAATTTTCTTTCAGATTGTTCATTACTAACGTGTAGATACATAATTTCTGTGTATTGGTCTTGTATCTTGCAAACTTGCTGAAATTGTTTATAGTTCTTGTAGTTTTTTTTAGTGGATTCCTTAGAATTTTCTTTCTACAAGATTGCCATCTTCAAATAGAGATAGTTTTGCTTCTTCCTTTCCAGTTGGATCACTTTTATTTGTTTTTATTTTTTAACCTAATTTCCCTGGCTGGAAGCTCCAGTACAATGTTGAATAAAAGTAGTAAGAGCAGACACGTTGTTCTTGATCTTAGGGAAAAGCATCCAGTCTTTTACCACTAAGTTGATGTTAGCAGTGTGGGTTTTTTGTAGATGCCCTTAATATGGTTGAGGAATTTCCCTTCTGTACCTAATTTGTTGACTCTTTTTTATTATGAAAAGGCATTTGATTTTGTCAAATGCTCTTTCTGCATCTATTGAAATGATCATTTGTGTTTTATCCTTTATTCAGCATATGTATACTTTAAACTTTAATAGATAATGCAAAATTGCTCTTCAAAAGCTATAGCAATTTATATTTCCAAAAGAGATCATGAAATTTCCCATTTCCTCATTTTCAGCAATGGTTATTATTTTTTACCTAATAGATAAAAAATGCTATCTCATTGTTTTGTTTCTGATAACTAATGAGGTTGAAGATGTTTTAAAATTTATGTTGTGTTTTCTTGTAAACTGCTTGTCAATATTCTTTGATCAATTTTCTAGAGCCTCTTTTGTCTTTATTGTGAATTTGTGGAAATTTCTTATATATTATAGCTATTTATTCCATGCCAGGTATGAATATTATAGACATTTTTCCCAAGGTCATAAAAAGATACTTCTGGAGAATAGAAGAAATCACTTTGCCTCAAACACAACATTAAAATTACTTTTTACCTACGATCTTAGGTTAAAATTATATAAAACTCAGTGACTCCTTTTTTTAGGCCTTAAAAAAGTCAAGGGTTTTTCCTCACATCTTTGACACATTTCAAATTACATTCTCAGATCTACTGATGCCTTTTTGCTAAAAAAAAAAAAAAAAAAAAAAAAAAGATTATTAAGAAAGTAAAAGTTTCTGGGTGTTAAAAATTATCATTATAACTATGCCTCATAATTTTCCATGCTTCCTTCTGGTCTCTCTTGATTATATACTCACCTACTTTTGCCTGCTGAGATGAATTGTCATTCCCAGAGAAAATGGTAGTTTGTGGCTTTCAAAGAATTTTTCATCTAAGTTGCTGAATTTAAAGGCATAACGTTGTTTATAATATGTTCTTATTATACATTTAATATCTGTAGAATCTTTTTTTCTTTCTTTCTTTTGAGATGGAGGCTTGCTCTGTTGCCCAGGCTGGAGTGGCCTAATCTTGGCTCACTGCAACCTTCACCTCCTGAGTTCAAGCCATTCTCCTGTCTTAGCCTCCCAAGTAGCTGGGATTACAGGCACATGCTACTGTGCCCAGCTAATTTTTGTATTTTTAATAGAGATAGAGTTTCATGATGTTGGCCAGGCTGGTCTTGAACTCCTGTCCTCAAGTGATCCACCCTCCTCAGCCTTCCAAAATGCTGGGATTACAGGCATGAGCCATGGCACCCAGCCTGTAGAATCTTTTAAGTTAATTTACCTCTCTCCTTCCTGATCTTAGTCATTATATCTTTGCTTATTTTTTTTTTAACAGGCTGGCTATAGGTTTGTCAATGTTATTGATCTTCTCAAGTAACCAGCTTTTGTTTTTATGTATTGTTCTCTAATGTTTTTCTGTTTCCTATTTTATTGACTTCAGATGTGGTCTTATTATTTACTTTATTCTGCTTAGTTTGGATTTTGTTTTCTTTCCCAGTTTTTAAAGATAGAAGCTAAGCTCATTGCTTTAAAAATCTTTCTTTTTTTGAATGCTTATGGTGTATTTCACATATTTTGATGTGTTATATTACTTCAGTTTTAAAACTCAAATTTCCTTATTGATTAATTTGACCTATTAGTTATTTAGAAGTATGTTTTTTAAATTTTCAAGTTTTGAGGAATTTTTCAGATATTCTGTCATTGATATCTGATACAATTATATTCAAGAGCATACTTTGTATTGTTTCAATTCTTTCAAATGTTTTTTTGTTTTATAACCCAAGACATATGGTCTCACTTTATCAATGTTCCAAGTGCATTAAAGAGAATGTTTCTGTTTTCTTTTGTCTGAATGTTTTGGGTTTTTGTTTTAGCAATAGGGGACTTGCTCTTTCACTCATGCTGAAGTACAGTGGCATGATAAAGCTCACTGCAGCCCCGAACGCCTGGGCTCCCACCTCATCTTCCTGAGTAGCTGGGACTAAAGATAATGTACATATGTTTTTGGGGGTGGATTGTTTTATAAATGTCAACTAGGTCGAGTTGGTTAATAGTGTTGTTCAGGTCTTTTATACCCTTACTGATTTTTTGTCTACTTGTTGTAAAAGTTATTGAGTCAAGGGAACTGAAATCTCTGACTCTAATAGTGGGCTTCTCTATTTTTCCTTGAAGTTCATATATATATATATATTTGCTTCATGTACTTTATTTTATTTTTTATTTTTTTCCTTCATCTGCTGGTAAGAACAAAGATTCTTCATGTATTTCAAAGCTTTGTTATTAGGTGTTTAAATGTTTGGAATTATTTGGGAGACTGAGTTCAATTTCTTGATGGGTAGCCAAAATAAATAAATCAGTAAGTGTTTAGAGTTATTATGTCCTCTGGACAAATTGATCCATTTATTATTATAAAGTTACCCTCTTTATTCTTGAAAACATTTTTTTGCTCTGCAATATACTTTGATATTAATAAAGTCTCCATAATTTTATTTTGATTAGTGTTACCATGGTGTGTTTTTTTCTGTTAACATTTAACCTGTTTGTGATTGTGTTTAAAATGGATTTATTGTAAGTAGGATATTGTTAGTCTTATTTACCTTATCCAATCTGACAATATCTGCCTTAAGATAACTTTTTAATTTTTATAGGTTTAGCAGTTACACAAGCAATTTTGTTAAATGCATATATTGCATAGTGATAAAGTATGGCCTTTAGTGTACCCATTGCCCAAATAGTGAACATTGTACCTAATAGGTAATTTTTCAACCCTCATACCTTCCAATGTTGATAATTCTATTCTTTATGTCCATGTGCACCCATTATTTAGTTCTTATGTGTAAAAACATGCATTATTTGACTTCCTGTTTTTAAGTTATTTCAGTTAGGGTCATGGCCTCTAGTTGTTCCATACACATACTTTTATAGCAGTAAAAGATGCAATTTCATTCTTTTTTATAGCTGAGTAGCACTCGATGGTATATGTACCCTACATTTTCTTTATTTAATCATCCACTGATGGATACTTAGATTGATTTCATGACTTTGCTGTTGTGAATAGTGCTGCGGTAAACATTCAAATGCAGGTGACTTTTATGTAAGAATTTTTTTTTCCTTTGGCCAGAGACTAGTAGGATTGCTGGATTAGAGGGTAGTTCTACATTTAGTTCTCTGAGAAATCTCCATACTGTTTTTCTTAGAGGTTGTACTAATTTACATTCTTACCAACAGTGTATAAGCATTTCCTTTTCTCTACCTCCTCACCAACATATGTTGTTTTTTGACTTTTAATAATAGCCATTCTGAATGGTGTAAGATGGTATCTCCTTGCGATTTTAATTTGCATTTCTCTGATGATTAGTAATGGTGAGCGTTATTTCATGTTTGTTGGCTGCTTGTATGTCTCCTTTTGAGAACTGTCTGTCTACATCCTTTCCTCACTTTTTAATAGAGTCGTTTGTTTTTTTCTTGCTGAGCTGTTTGAGTTCATTGTAGATACTGGATATTAGCCCTTTGGTGGATGCATAGTTTATGAATATTTTCTTTCATTTTATAGGTTGTTTACTCTTGATTGTTTCTTTTGCTGTGCAGAAACTTTTTAGTTCAATTAAGTTCCATTTGTCTATTTTTGTTTTTGTTGCATTTGCTGTTGAGGACATAGTCATAAATTATTCACCTAGGTCAATGTCCAGAAGAGTTTTTCCCAGATCTTTTTTCTAGGATTTTTATAGTTTCAAGTCTTATGTTTAAGCCTTAAGTCCATCTTGAGTTAACTTTTGTATATGGTAAGAGAAATGGGTTCAATTTCATTCTTGTATATGTGGCTGTACAATTTCCCAGAACCATTTATTAAATAGAGTGTTCTTTCCCCCTAGTGTATATTTTTGTCAACTTTGTCAAAGATCAATTGGTTGTAGATATGTGGCTTTATTTCTGGGTTCTTTATTCTTTGCAACTGATCTATGTGTCTGTTTATATACCAGTACAATGCTGTTTTTGTTACAATAGCCTTGTAGTATAATTTGAAGTCAAGTAATACAGTATTTCCAGCTTTGTTCTTTTTACTTAGGATAGCTTTGGCTACTCAGGCTTTTTTTGGGTTGCATATGAATTTTGGAATTGTTTTTTCTAATTCTGTGAAAAGTGACATTGGTAAGTTGATAGATATTGCATTGAATCTGTAGATTGCTTTGGGCAATATGGTCATTTTAATGATACTGATTCTTTCAATCTGTGAGCATAAGGTGTTTTTCCATTTGCTTGTGTCCTCAATGATTTCTTTCATCAATGTTTTGTAGTTCTTCTTGTAGAGATCTTTCACTTCCTTAGTGAAATATATTCTTAGGGATTTGCGTGCGTGTGTGTGTTTTGTAGCTATTGTAAATGGAATTGCCTTCTTGATTTGATTTTCAACTTGATTATTGGTGTATAAAAATGCTACTGATTTTTGTTCATTGGTTTTGTACCTTACAACTTTACTAAAGTAATTTATTAACTCTAAGAGTATTTTGAAGGAGACTTTAGGGTTTTCCAGGTATAAGATCATATCTGCAACAAACAGATAATTTGACTTTCTCTTTTCCAACTTGAGTGTCTTTTATTTCTTTCTTTCTTTCTCTTGCCTGATAGCTCTAGCTGGAACTTCCATTACTATGTTGAATAAGAATAGTAAAAGCAGACTTCCCTTATTCTGTTTCAGTTCTTACATGGAATGCTTTAAATTTTTCCCTATTTAGTGTGATGTTAGCTGTTGGACTGTCATACATGGCTTTTATTATTTTAAGGTATGTTTTTTCAATGCCTAGTTTGTTGAGGTTTTTTTTTTTAAACTATGAATGGATACTGAATTTGATCAAATGCTTTTTCTGTATTTATTGAGATGATAATACAGCTTTGGTTTTTAATTCTATTTATGTAGTGATTCATATTTAGTGATTTGCAAATGTTAAACTATCATTGCATTCCTAGAATAAAATTCACTTAATCATGGTATATTATCTTTCCAATGTGCAGTTGGATTTGGTTTGCTAGTATTTTGGTGAAGATTTGTACATCCATGTTCATTAGGGATATTGGTCTGTATTTAGTTAGTTTCCCTCCCTCCCTCCCTCCCTTCCTTCCCTCTTTTCTTTTCCTTCCTTTTCTTTCTCTCCTCCTCGTCCCCCCCTCTCTCTTTCATTCTTGTCCTTTTCTGGCTTTGGTATCAGGGCAACATTGGCTTCATAGGATGAGCTAGGGAGGATACCCTCCTTCTCATTTTTTTTTTTTTTGGAACAATTTCAGTAAGATTTGTACCAGTTCTGTGTAGGTCTGATAGAATTCAGCTGTAAATCTATCTAGTCTTGGGCCTTTTTTAAAATTGAGAGGTTTATTTAAATTGCTGATTTAATTTTATGACATATTATTCATCTGTTCAGGATTTTCATTCCTGGTTCAATCTTGGGAGGTTGTATATTTTCAGGAATTTATCCATTTCTTCTAGGTTTTTTAGTTTACTGTAGAGATGCTCATAGTACTTTCTGATGATTTTTTGTAGTTCTATGATATCAGTTTTCATGTCATCATTGTCATTTCTGATTGTGCTTATTTGAATTTTCTCTTTTTTTCTTGGTTAATCTAGTAGCAATCTATCAATATTATTTATCTTTTCAAATTAGCAGCTTTTTGTTTCATTAATCCTTTCTTTTTTTGTTTAAATTTAATTCAATTCTGCTCTTACCTTTGTTATTTCTTCTGCCAACTTTGGATTTGGTTTGTTCTCGTTTTTCTAGTTCCTTGAAGTATGACATTAAGCTGTTAGTTTGAGATCTTTCTAATCTTTCTATCTGTTCTTGTTTGTTTTTTGAGATGAAATCTTGCTCTGTTGCCCAGGCTGGAGTGCAGTGGCACGATCTTGGCTCACGGCAACCTCTGCCTCACTAGTTCAAGTGATTCTCCTGCTTCAGGCTCCTGAGTAGCTGGGATTACAGACACCCATCACCACGCCCAGCTAATTTTTGTATTTTTAGTAGAGACAGTATTTCACCATGTTGGTCATGCTGGTCTGTAACTCCTAACCTCAAGTGACCCATCTGCCTTGGCTTCCCAAAATGCTGGGATTACA
Source organism: Plecturocebus donacophilus (assembly GCA_004027715.1). Lineage (NCBI taxonomy): Eukaryota > Metazoa > Chordata > Mammalia > Primates > Pitheciidae > Plecturocebus > Plecturocebus donacophilus. The sequence continues at coordinate 27,640 of PVKP010018947.1, read as the reverse complement.
GGTGTCAGCCACTGCGCCTGGCCTTTCTGTTTAATGTAGGCATTGAACCCCATAAACTTCCCTTCCAGTACTGCTTTTGCTGTGTCCCACAGGTTCTGGTATGTTGTGTCTCTATTTTCACTCATTAAAAATTTTTAAAAAATGTCTGCCTTAATTTTATCATTTAACTAAAGATGATTCAGGAATAGGTTCTTTAATTGTCTAGTTTTGAGAGTTCATCTTTGTACTGATTTCTATTCTTGCTTCCACTGTTGTCCAAGAAGATACTTGTTGTACTTTCAGTTTTTAAAAAGTTTATTGAGACTTACTTTGTGGGCTAGCATATGGTATATTTTGGAAACTGTTACATGCACAGATAAGAAGAATGTATATTCTGTGGTTGGTAGGTAGAATGTTCTATAAATGTCTGTTCAGTGTATTTGATCTTTTTTTGCGAGGGGGTCAGTGTCTCGCTCTGTTGCCCAGGCTGAAGTGCAGTGGTGTGATCTTGGCTCACTGTAACCTTCGCCTCCTGGGTTCAAGTGATTCTCCTGCCTCAGCCTCCCAAGTAGCTAAGATTACAGACACACACCATCACGTCTGGTTAATTTTTGTATATTTAGCAGAGATGTGGTTTCCCCGTGTTGGCCAGGCTTGTCTTGAACTCCTGACCTCAGGTGATCCATCCACCTTGGCCTCCCAAAGTGCTAGGATTACAGGCATGAACCACTGTGCCCAGTCAGTCTATTTGATCTTGAGTTCAATTTAAGTCCAGTGTTTCTTTATTGAATTTCTGCCTCAGTTATCTGTCTAGTGCTGTCAATGGGGTGTCAACATCCCCTACTGTTATTATATTGTTCTCTATCTTTTTTCTTAGGTCTAGTAGTATTTGTTTTATGAATCTGGGTGCTCTGGTGTTGGGTGCATATATATTTAGGATTGTTACATTTTCTTGTTTAATCAGTCTTCCTTATCATCATATAGTGACTTTTTTTGGCCTTTTTTCACTGTTGTTGACTGTTTTATCTGTTATAAAGTCTGTTTTATCTGATGTAAGTATAGTTACCCCTGCTTGCTTTTGATTTATTTTTGCATAGAGTATATTTTCCACCCTTTTACTTTGAGTCTGTGATGCTTTTACTCATTAGGTAAGTTTCCTATAAATGGCATAAGGTTGGACTTTTTAAAAACAAATTTATTCTACCAGACTATATCTCTTAAGAGGAGAATCTAGTCCATTTAAGTTCAAGGTTGGCATTGATATGTAAAGTTTTGTTCCTGTCACAATGTTGTCCTGTAGTCTCAATTGTGTAATTGCTTTATAAGATCTATGATTTTTAAACTTTTGTGTGCTTTTATGATGATGATTATTACCCTTTAATTTCCATCTGCAGAACTCCTTTGAGCATTTCTTGTAGAACCAGTCTGGTGGTGATGAATTCTTTTTGAGTTTGCTTGTCTGGGAAAAACTTTATTTCTCCTTCATTTATGAAGCTTAGATTAGCAGGACACAAAATTATTGGCTAGCAGTGTTTTTCTTAAGAAGATGGAAAATAGGATCCCTATCTCTTCTGGCTTGTAAGATTTCTTCTGAGAAGTCCTCTGCAAATCTGATGGGAGTGTGTGTGTGTGTGTGTGTGTGTGTGTGTGTAAATATATATACATGTATATATATATTTACATAAATCTGATGGGATTGTGTGTGTGTGTAAATATATAAATATATATATATACACACACACATAATCCCATATATATAAAAACACACAATCCCATATATACATATGCACACACATACACAATACCATGTAACAAATATATATACGTGTTATTAGATGCTTCTGTCTTGTTGTTTTTTTAGGCTTTCTCCTTTTATGATGAGTTTGGAAAGCCTGATGATTATATGCCTCGATGAAGTTAATTTTGCAAGGTATCTCTCAGGTGTTCTTTCAGCTTGTTGTATCTGGATGTCTGAATCTCTAGCAAGATGAGTGAAAGTTTCTTGAATTATTTTTTCAAATAGATTTTCACATTTTTTACTTTTTCTTCTTCCTCAGGAATACCTATTACTTTTAGATTTGGTTGATTTCCCTAATCCCATATTTCTTCAAGTCTTTGTGCATTATAAAAAGTTCTTTGTTCTTTATTTTTGTCTGACTAGATTAATTTTAAAGAACTGTCTTCAAGCTCTGAAATTCTTTATTTTGCTTTGTCTAGTCTATTGTTGAAGCTTTTCAATTATATTTTGTAATTCCTTCAGTGAATTTTTCCTTTCCAGAAGTTTTTCTTTTTTTAATATCTCTCTTTAGTAAATTTCTCATTTATATCCTGAATTGTTTCTCTTATTTCTTTGTATTGGTTTTCAACTTTGTCTTGGATCTCATTAAGCTTCCTTACAATCCATATTTTGAATTCTTTTTATTTCTTTTTCTTTTTTTTGAGATGGAGTTTTGTTCTTGTTGCCCAGGCTGGAATGCAATGGCATAATCTTGGCTCACCACAACCTCTGCCTCCTAGGTTCAAGTGATTCTTCTGCCTCAGCCTCCCAGGTAGATGGAATTATAGGCATGCACCACAAAGCCCAGATAATTTTGTAATTTTAGTAGAAACAGGGTTTCCCCATGTTCGTCAGGCTGATCTTGAACTCCTGACCTCAGGTGATTTGCCTCAGCCTCCCAAAGTGCTGGGATTACAGGCATAAGCCACCATGCCGGCTCTGAATTCTTATCTGTCATTTCAGAATTTTCATTTTAGTTAGGATTCATTGCTAGAAAGCTAGTGTGATCCTTTGGCTAGTGTTGAAGCACTCTGCTTTTTAATCATGCCAGGATACTTATGCTCATTCCTTTTTATCTGGAGAAGCTGTCACTTCTTATGTTTTAACTTATTTTTGCTTGAATGGGGCTTTTAAAAAGCATTTTCCCTGCTTGAGAGTGTGACTGTAATGCATGTTGTGTGGCTGTTGGGCTTTGATTCTGTGTGCTTTTAGGGGCCCAGATCTTATGAGTTTCTTGGTTATAAATAACCTTTGTGCAGTGGCTTTCTCAAATGCTGGTTGTAGTCGTGATATACTGAGCATATGGACAGGCTTACTGCACATGGTGGGACTAGAATTGCAGAGGTCTCAAGAAGCTCATCTCATTCCCCAGCACTCTGCACTTCTGTCAGCACATTTTATTTTTATTTTTTATTCATTTATTCCTTTTGGTTTTTTGAGACAGGGTCTCTCTCTCTGTCACTCAGGCTAGAGTGCAGTGGCATTATCTTGGCTCACTCCAGCCTCAACTTCTTGGGCTCAAGCAATCCTCCCATCTCAGCCTCCTGAGTAGCTGGGACTACAGGTGTGTGCCACCACACCTGGCTACTTTTTGTATTTTTAGCAGAGATGGGGTTTTGCCATGTTGCCTAGGCTGTTCTTGAACTCCTGGGCCCAAGCAATGCCCCCACCTCGGCCTTCCAAAGTTCTGAGATTACAGGTGTGTGCCACAATGGCTGGCCTCTGTCAGCACATTTTAAATTAGGTTGTGCAGTTCAACCTCCAAATCAGTAGGTGACACTTACAGGTAAGAACCAATTGTGGCGGAAGCTGATTGGTATGCTCTTGACCTTTGTTTACCAGGGGAGGCACTTTGTGGTCTCAGCTGGTGGGCTGCTCTGTGGAATGCCAGGTGCTGCGAGTTCCCTGCTCAACCCTGAGGTGGGGACAAAGCTGGGAAGCACTGGACGGTGACGTTCTCCCACAGCTCCCTTAATGATCCATGCAAGCATCAGGCCTGATGGGATTGGTGACAGACGCAGTGGAGGGAGGGACTGCATCAGTTCCACATCCTGGACAGTCAGGAAAACCGCCTGCTTCCCTATCACTCCGCTGTCCAGAGGCCCCTGACTTTCAGTTCAGATAGAATCTGTCATTTATCTGTGGTCTGCCGTGCAGCTGAAGGCTGTGGAAGATATCCGTACAAAACCTCTCTGCATAAATGGCGTCAAGGTGGAACCTCTTCACTCAGCCCCAAGCCGACAGTTTTGCCACTTGCCTAATCAACAGGAATGCTGACACCCTCGGTACAGAGGAGGGGCCCTGCCATTCATGCAAGCCCAGGCGGGGGGCACATCCCCAGTGGAGGTACAGCTGCCCCTAATAGCCTTAAATTGGTCATCCACAGGCATACCCATGCCAGCCTCTTGCCGGAACAGCTGTGGCTGCACCCAGAGCAATGGGTAAGCAGGGAGAAGTCTCCCTCCCTACATCTGTTTCTAAGCTCTGGTACCATCTGGCTGCACCCATGTCTCCACTGGGAGAAGTGCAGTCACCTTCAGCTCACAGGTGAGGAGCTCTTAGGCACACATGCTCTGGTGTCCTTAGTCTCAAGGGGTGCTTTGGCACCCTGCCTTCTTTCTTCCTGTAGGAAGCTTGCACTGAGGGTTAGACCTCTGGGAATCCTGCAGCTCCCTGGGTTCTGCCAGTCCTTTGTGGTTACCACAGTCCAAGGTGCTGGGGAATGTTTTGCAGGGGGTCCAGTGATGCAGAAACACAAGGGCTGAGATGCCCATGGCGGGACAGAGACCACAATGGGTGCACAACCTCAGATGGGCCCACCATCCCAGCTGAGGTCTGGGCTGAGAGCAGTGACCCTGCACGAGCTGGTAGCCTGGTGCTCAGCCCTCAGGAAATTCCCCAATCACTGCCTGCACCAGTGCTAGAGCTTACAAGTGCAGCGTGGCTGCCCAACAATTCAGAAAACAGTAGTTTGCTGCGGGAGTGAGGGGAGCAAACAACACCGTCACCCACCTTTTCCAAAGGACTCCAAGTTCCTTGCGGTTCAATCTCTGCCATAACCTTGCTTCATTCTTTTTCTTTTCTTTCATTTTTTTTTCCTTTTGTCTTTCTGAGAAAGGGTTTCGCTCTGTCACCCAGGCTGGAGTGCAGTGGAGCAATCACTGCTCACTGCAACCTTGACCTCCTAGGCTCAGGCGGTCCTCCCACTTCAGCCTCCTAGGTAGCTGGGATGCAATCATACCCAGGTAATTTTTTTGATTTTTGGAAGTGATGAGGTTCCTGTATGTTGTCCAGGCTGGTCTCAAACTCCTGAGCTCAAGCACTCCTCCTGCCTTGGCATTCCAAAGGGTTGGGATTACAGGCATGATCCACTAGCGTGACCTCATTTTTTTTTTCCTGCATCTCAGCTTCTCATGATTTCTCCAATATGCCCTTCACTCTTCTCTCAGTATTTTATTGGGGCCATGATTATTCACCTGCAACCTTGGTTCTTTTTTTCTGTGGAGAACTGGCATCCAATGTCTCTAGTGAGCCATCTTGAAAAACATCTGCCTTTTATTTGGGGTGTTTAGATCATATACATTTATATGATAGTATGAGCATTGAAATGTTTAGGTTTAAATCTATCATTTTACAATTTGTTTTGTTTGTACTGCTGTTCTTTGTTCACTTTTTTCCTTTTTCTGCCTCATTTTAGATTAACTGAATATTTTATTCTATTTTATCTCTGTTAGCATATCAGCTATAATTCTTCTATGGTTTTTTAGTGGTTGCTTCATGGTTCACAGTATACATCTTTAACTTATCACAGTATATCATTTTTTTTTTTTTTTTTTTGAGATGGAGTTTTGCTCTTGTCGCCCAGGCTGGAGTGCACTGGAATGATCTTGGCTCACCACAACCTCCACCCCGCAGGTTGAAGCGATTCTCCTGCCTCAGCCTCCTGAGTATCTGGGATTACAGGCATGTGCCATCATGCCCGGCTAATTTTCTATTTTTAGTGGTGATGGGGTTTCTGCATGTTGCCCAGGCTAGTCTTGAACTCCTGACCTCAGGTGATCCACCTGCCTCAGCCTCGAAAAATGCTGGGATTACAGGCATGAGCCACTGCACCTGGCCTATCGCAGTATATCTTAAAGTGATATTAAATCACTTTTCATATAGTATAACACCGTGTAACATTATATTTGCATTTGTTTCCTCCCAGGCTTTGTGCTATTATTGTCACACATTTTCTCTTTCATGTGCTATGCACCCCAAAATATATTGTTAATTTTGCATTAAGCAGTCAATTATCTTTTTAAGAGATTTAAACAATAAGATAATATCTTTATAATTATTCACATAGTTACCATTTCTGATGTTCTTCATTCCGTTGTGTACATGCAGATTTCCACCTGGTATCATTTTTTTCTTCTGACTGAAGATCTTCCTTTAACATTTTATTTTTTTTTTTGAGTTGGAGTTTTGCTCTTGTTGCCCAGGCTGGAGTGCAAAGGCACAATCTTGGCTCACTGCAACCTCTGCCTCCTGGGTTCAGTGATTCTCCTGCCTCAGCCTCCCGAGTAGCTGGGATTACAGGCATACACCGCCACGCCCAGTTAATTCTGTATTTTTAGTAGAGATGGGGTTTCTCTATGTTGGTCAGGATGGTCTTGAACTCCTGACCTCAGGTGGTCCACCCACTTTGGCCTCCCAAAGTGCTGGGGTTACAAGTATGAGTCACACACCCAGCCCACTAACATTTTTTATAGTGAAGTTCTGCTTGCTGGTGATGAAATATTTTTAGGTATGAGAGAGTTTTTGTTTGCCTTCATTTTTTGACAGACATTTTTTCCTAAGTAAAGAATTCTAGGTTAATAGTTTTTTGTTTTTTTTTTTTTTAGTATTTTAAATGTTACTCCACTGTCTTCAGCTTGCATTGTCTACAATGAGAAATCCGTGCTCTTTTTTTTTTCTTGTTCCTATGTTTTATCTTGTTTCAGTGTGTTTTCCCCTACTCTGGCTGCTTTTAAGATTCTTCTCTTTATCAATGATCTTAAGCAATTTGTTAATGATGTGACTTGCTATATTTTTCTTCATATTTTTGGGCTTATGGTTTATTCATATTTTTAAATATATGGGATTATAGCATTTATAACATTTGCAAAATTCTTAGATGTTATTTCTTCTAATATTCTCTTTTGCCTTCCCATCCCCCCTCTCCTTTGGAGACCTCAATTATACTTGTTTTAGACTTGAATTATAATTGAAGCTCTTCTGCAGCTTAATGTTCTGTTATTTTTTTTCATCTTTGCCCTTCTAGATTTTTTATTTTGTATAGTTTCTATTTCTACATTTTTCATTCACTAATCTTTTCTTATGCAGTATCTTCCTGTAGTTAATTTCATTCCGTGTATTTTTCACCTGACATCGTAGTTTTCATACATGTTCAATCATTTCTCTAACTTGTTGAACATATGGAATATAGTTATAATATGATGCTTAAAATATGTTTTAATGTCCTTCTCTATTAATTTTATAATCAGTGTCATTTCTGGATTAGTTTGTACTGATTGATCTTTATTCTCATTAAGGGTCATTATTCCTCTGCTTATCTACATGCCTGGTAATTTTTGACTGTACATAAGAGATTCTAATTTTGCCTTGTTGGGTAAAATAAATTATTTTTCTATACCTATGAATATTACTGAATTTTTTCTGGGATATGGTTAAGTTACATGGAAATGATTTGATCTTTCTAGGTCACATTTTGTTAGGCAATACAAGAATAACATTTACTCTCAAACTTATTTTGCCCTACTTCTGAGGCAAAATACTTTTATGTAATCGACCTTACGTTGAACAAATTATGAGATTTTTCCAATCTGAGTGATGAGAATAGGAATGATTTTCAGTCTTGTTTGAGGATTGTACCTCTGAACCATTGAATGCTTGTTCTCTGATCTCTTGTATTTTCCTTACATGTATATGTTGATCAGTACTTGGCTGAATACTCTGAAAGCATCCTCTGCAGACCTCCAGAGTTCTTGCTCAGTGCGTATTTCTCTCTCTAGCACTCTGCATTGTGAATTCTACCTGCCTTGACTGGTCTTGAACTCCTGGCCTCATGTGATCGGCCTGCCCTGGCCTTCCAAAATGCTGAATTACAGGCGTGAGCCACCACACTCGGCCACTTTCTCTGTTTTGTATTTAATCGTAAAGCTCACCTAATTTGTTTCCTTTCTCTCAGATATCAGCATCCTTTTTTGTCTAATGTCCAGTGTGTTTTAAGGGGTCGCATCAAACTAAAAAGTTTCTGCATAATACAGGAGACAACAGAACGAAGAGACAGCCTATGAAATAGGAGAAAAAATTAATCCACACATCTGATAAGGGGCTAATATCTTATAAAACATATAAGAAACTCAAAAAATTCAGTAGGAAGAAACCAAATAACCTGATTTAAAAAATGGACAAAGGACCTGAATAGAAATTTCTCAAAAAAAAAAAAAAAAAAAAAGATATACAAATGACCAACGGGTATGTGAAAAAATGCCCAGTATCTCTAATCATCATGGGAATGCAAATCAAAACCAAAGAGATATTACCTCATTCCTATTAGAATGACTATCATAAAAAAGATAAAGGTACCCCAAAACCTAAAATGCAATAAAAAAAAGATAAAGGATAACAAGGATACATGAGGATGTGGAGAAATGAAGCAATTGTACACTGTTGGTGGGAATGTACATTTGTAGAGCCATTTTAGAAAACAGCATGGAAGTTTCTCCAAAAACTAAAAATAGAATTAGTATGTGGTCCAACAGTACTAGTACTGAGTATCTATCCAAAGGAATGGAGGCTGGGGGCAGTGGCTCACGTCTGTAATCCCAGCACTTAGGGAAGTTGAGGCAAGTGGATGACTTGAGCTCAGGAGTTTGATACCAGCCTGACCAATATGGTGAAATCCCAGGTCTACTAAAAATACAAAAATTAGCCTCATGTGCTGGTGGGCATCTGTAATCACAACTACTCAGGAGGCTGAGGCAGGAGAATTGCTTGAGCCCAGGAGGCAGAGATTGCACTGAGCTAAGATCACGCTATTGAACTGCAGCCTGGGTGACAGAGTGAAGCAAGACTCTCTCAAAAAAAAGGAATTGGAATCAGTATCTCACCAGATACCCACACTCCCATGTTTGTTGCAGACAAGATACATTACATATTCAAGCTTAGTGTCCATCAACCGAAGAATGAATTTTAAAAATGTGGTATATAAAGAGGAGCTGGCACCAATCCTTCTGAAACTATTCCAAACAATACAAAAAGAGGGAATCCTCCCTAACTCATTTTATGAGACCAACATCATCCTGATACCAAAACCTGGCAGAGATACAACTAAAAGAAAATTTTAGGCCAATATCCATGATGAACGTAGATGCAATAAAATACTAGCACAACTAATGCAACAGCACATCAAAAAGCTTTTCCATCATGATCAACTAGGCTTCATCCCGGGGATGCAAGGCTGGTTCAACATACACAAATCTATAAACATAATCCACCACATAAACAGAACCAAAGACAACCACATGATCATCTCAATAGATGCAGAGAAGGCCTTCAACAAAATTCAACAGCTATTTATGCTAAAAACTCTCGATAACCTAGGTATCGATGGAACGTACCTCAAAATAATAGCTATTTATGACAAACCGACAGCCAATATCATACTGACCAGGGAAAAACTGGAAGCATTCCCTTTGAAAACTGGCACAAGACAAGGGTGCCCCCTCTCAAAATTTCTATTCAACATAGGTGGAAGTTCTAGCCAGAGAAATCAGGCAAAAATAAATAAATAAATAAAGCGTATTTAATTAGGAAAAGAGGAAGTCAAATTGTCTCTATTTGCAGATGGCATGATTGTATATTTAGAAGACCCCATCATCTCAGCCCAAAATCTCCTTAAGATAATAAGCAACTTCAGCAATCTCAAGATACAAAATCAATGTGCAACAATCATAAGCATTTCTATACACCAATAACAGACAGAGAGTCAAATCAGGAGTGAACACCCATTCACAATTGCTACAAAGAGAATAAAATACCTAGGAATACAACTAACGAAGGATGTAAAGGACCTCTTCAAGGAGAACTATAAACCACTGCTCAAGGAAATAAAAGAGGACACAAACAGATGGAAAAACATTCCACGCTCACAGTTAGGAACAATCAATATTGTGAAAATGGCCATGCTGCCCAAAGTAATTTATAGATTCAGTGCTATCCCCATCAAACTACCATTGACCTTCACAGAACTGGAGAAAACCATCTTAAACTTCATATGGAACCAAAAGATAGCCCGCATAGCCAAGACAATCCTAAGCAAAAAGAACAAAGCAGGGGGCATCACACTACCAGACTTCAAACTATACTGCAAGGCTACAGTAATCAAAACAGCATGGTACTGGTACCAAAACAGAGATACAGACCAGTGGAACAGAACAGAAGCCTCAGAAGTAGCACTACACATTTACAACTACCTGATCTTTGACAAATCTGACAAAAACAAGCAATTGGGAAAGGATTTCCTGTTTAATAAATGGTGTTGGAAAAACTGGCTAGCCATGTGCAGAAAGCTGAAACTGGATCCCTTCCTTACACCTGTACAAAAATTACATCCAGGTGGATTAAAGATTTAAACATAAGACCTAACACCATAAAAACCCTAGAATAAAACCTAGACAATACCATTCAGGACATAGGCATAGGCAAGGACTTCATGACTAAAACACCAAAAGCAATGGCAACAAAAGCAAAATAGGCAAATTGAGTCTAATTAAACTTAAGAGCTTCTGTACAGCAAAAGAAACAATCATTAGAGTGAACTGGCAACCAACAGAATGGGAAAAAAATTTTGCAAGCTACCTCTCTGACAAAGGGCTAATATCCAGAATCTACAAAGAACTAAAACAAATATACAAGAAAAAACAACCCCATCAAGAAGTGGGTGAAAGATATGAACACTTTTCAAAATAAACATTTATGTGTCACTAAGAAAAAATACAAAAGACATTTGTTTTAAAACCTTTGTACTCTGACTTGGAATGAAAATCTCTACTTTGATTACCCAATGAAAACTTGTTTGTGTAATATAAGGAGGCACAAATTTATGAAATTAGGTAATTTTGGAAAAGCATATTTCTATTGCTGCTTTCTGCCTATTGTAGTGTTTTGTGCTGAAACCACTTACAGAATATTACTTGTGCATACCCATCACAGAATATTATAACTACATTAATTTTAGTAAAGAGGTGTGGGAGAGAGTATTGTGGATAACATAGTGATAAGGTAGGAAAATAATGTCTTGCTAACCTTTTTTCAAGCATACCTGTACTGGATTATTGCTATAATTCTTTCTTTCTTTTTAAATATAGAGTATCACTCCATCACCCAGGCTGGAGCACAGTGGCGCAATCTTGACTCACTGCAAACTCCGCCTCCTGGGTTCAAATGATTCATGTGCCTCAGCCTCCTGAATAGCTAGAATTACAGATATGCGCCCCAATGCCTGGCTATTTTTTGCATTTTGAGAAGAGAAAGTGTTTTACCATGTTGGCCAGGCTGGTCTCAAACTCCTAATCTGAAGTGACCCACCCACCTCAGTTTCCCAAAGTATTGGGATTACAGGCGTGAGCCACTGTGCCTAGCCTATTGCTATAATCATTAACAAAACTAGTGACAATAGTTATTCACTACAAGGAGATAATTTGGCAGGATCTACCATGTCTGTCTTGTAATTTCCATTAAATCTTAGTTCTGGCTCTTGCTCCATTCAAGAGGGAATGCCTTCCCTACTTAGAGGGAAGTAAGATCCACAGCAGAATATCATGTTTTCTTATTTGTTATTTGTCTTCCATTAGCTCCATTCTACTCAGTGGAGTATAACTCAGGAGGTCAAGTTGCTTCTGCCTAAATATTACATTCATTGATATTTGACCCTTGTGAAAGAGGGAAGTTTTCTATAGAAGTTCCTCTACATCTAACAAGATCTGGTTATAAATATTTTTCCTGCTTCCCTCAGCAATAATAGTGTCTACTTTTTGGAGGCTTCAGATAATTCTGAAGTAATTATTTTATCAAAGGTAGAAATCATTGAAATTTTACTTACTAATAGAAAATTAAATATAGAAGAGATACGAGTTATCGTTCGAAAGAAAAAAAGCATGATTATTTGCTTTAATTAGTTTCAGGGAAGATGTTTGCAAATGTGTTGAATTCTGTGTTTGGATTTCTTGTGAGTACTATGTTTTTGATAAACATGTTAATCAAAAATCCAGTCAAAAAATATTTTAAAGAAATCCAATTAAGAGTGCATCACCAAGATGGGAGAGTAGGAGATACCAACTTTCATCCCCTAACTTCTCCTAACAAAAACAAACATGGACAGGTATTCCCAAACAAAAAGAGCCCAGGGAGGGCTTGAGAGGCCATTGAAGAATCTGCAGCAAAATAGAGGGGTAAAAAAACCCCAGAGAATACCCACATAGGGAGGATCACTGATGATTCTGCATACTGAGATGCCAGAGATGGCTAGAATCAGAGAACAAAGGTGGAAGCCATCAGCCGTGCAGTGGGAGCCACTGTGGTCCCTGGGGGCCTGTTCCACAGAAAACATCAGGATCTTTTGCTCTTGTGGTAAACAACAGCTATTCCCACTGGGAATCCCCAAAGAGGGCAATGTGGCTTCACAAGTCTCCCTTACCCAAGAAGTGGCTACTGTTGAGCTACTTTGAAAAAGAACCACTGCTTCTTCCAATCCTGTGTGTGCCCCAACTGTGGAGCAGTGGGCTCAGTGAGTGCCCATGCTCTGGACCCAGGCTGCACGGTTTCACTGGGACTGCCCATATGTCAGACACTGAAGCTATCACTGGAGTGAGCCAGTTCACATTCTGGGCCCTGAAGCCAAACCTTCACTGGGCATGCCCATGTTTCAGGTACTAGCTGAGCAGCTGCAGAAAGGTAAACTCAACCCTAATCCAAAAGCTGCTTTAACTGTGTGAACACCTATCTTCCCATCCCCGGCTTCCCTGACTGCTTCACAAGTCTTCATGCCTCATATTCTGTGCTTCAGGCATCAGTGCCATTACCACTCCAGATCCTAGACCAGTAGTTCCTCCATGCATGTTCGTGCTTCTGGGTTCAGCTCTGTAGCCACTCCATGGGCACCACTCATCTGATGCTGGTGCCACAGTCACTCCAAGCAAGCCCATGAGCCAGTCCCACTGCCAAGATGGATCTCTTCAGACCCAGTTTCCCCAGTGAGAAAAACGGGTATGACGATATTAGTAGCTATTGCCACTGAAGGCTTCAATAACCCTCACTACCACTGTGGAAATCCACAACTCTGACCACTGAGGACACCTGCAATCTTCATCAACACTCTCCCTAGCTGATAGAGAAAGAGACTACACAGCTGACTACACAGAGACTACACAGCTGGCACATTCACTGGCATATCCCAGTGAGCAAGTGCCCTTATATCCCTCAAAAATATTTCCAAAGTGAAACTAACCTATAATGTCTGCAATAGGTGACATAAATATAAACATAAATATTAGGTTCCACCAAATATATGGACATCAATGTAAGATAAGAAACATGACAAACCAAGGAGACATAAAACCACCAGTCTCACAATAGCTGGCCCCAAAGAAACAGAGATATATAGACTGCCTGTTAAATATATATATTTTGGATGGAATTTCACTCTTGTTGTGCAGGCTGGAGTACAATGCCACAATTTTGGCTCACTGTAACCTCTGCCTCCCAGGTTCAGGTGATTCTCCTGCCCCAGCCTCCTGAGTAGCTGGGATTACAGGTGCCTACTGCCATGCCCAGTTAATTTTTTTTTTTTTGAATTTTTAGTAGGGATGGCGTTTCACCATGTTGGCCAGGTTTATCTCAAACTCCTGACCTCAGGTAACCACCCACCTTGGCCTCCCAAAGTGCTGGGATTACAGGTGTGAGCCACCATGCCTGGCCAAGAATTTAAAATAAATGTCTTAAGGAAGCTCAGTTAACATCAAGAAAATATAGAAAAATAATGGAATAATATCAGGAAAATAGAAAATGATCAAAGAAGAAATTTAACAGAGATTAGAATTACTTTTTAAAAAATTCAGAAATTCTGGAGCTGAAATATATGATAAATGAAATTTAAACTCCAATAGACAGCATCAACAGGAAAATTGAACAGGCTGAAGAAATAATCTGTGAATTAAGAGACATGTTATTTGAAAAAATGATCAGAGGACAAAAAAATGAAAAGAAATAAAGCTTACAGGATGTACAGGACAGAATCAAAAGAGCAAATATTTAGTCAAAGATATTAAAGAAGTCAAAGAGAAAAACAAAGAGGGTAGAAGGCTTATCTAAAAATATAATAGCAAAAATCTTTCCAAATCTGGGGAAAAACATCCATGTATGAGAAGATCAAAGATTTCTAATCATATTCAATCCAAACAAGATGGCACCAAGGTACATTATAATCAAACTGTCAAAAAGCAAAGATAGAGAGAAGATATGCAAGTCACATATAACAGTTTCACCAAGGCTAGCAGCATATTTCTCAGAAGAGATCTTATAGGCCTGGATGAAGTGAAATAATATAGTCAAAGCACTGAAGGATATATTCGAAAACTGCAAACCAAGAACAGTACCTAGCAAAACTATACTTCAGAAATGAAAGAGTGACAAAGATTTCCTCCAACCTGCTCCCCCCACCAAAAAGCTGAGGAAATTCATCACCACCAGACCTACCTTAAAACAAATGCCAAAGGTACCTCTTTAGACTGGAAGAAAAAGATGCTAATTAGTAACACAAACACACATGAAGCTATAAAACTTATTGCGGAAACTAAGTACACAGTCAAATTCATAATGTTTACCACTGAAATGGTGGTATGTAGATCAATTATATATTTAGTATGAAGGTTAAAAAACAAAACTATTAGGCTGGGTGCGGTGGCTCATGCCTGTAATCCCAGCACTTTGAGAGGCCAAGGCGGGCAGATCACGGGGTCAAGAGATCGAGACCTTCCTGGCCAACATGGTGAAACTCTGTCTCTACAAAAAATATAAAAATTAGCTGGGCATGGTGGCTTGTGCCTGTTGCTCCAGCTGCTCGGGAGGCTGAGGCAGAATTGCTTGAACCTGGGAGGCAGAGGTTGCAGTGAGCTGAGATCATGCCACTGCACTCCAGCCTGGTGACAGAGCAAGACTCCAACTAAAAAAAAAAAAAGGTACAATAGCAACTTATTACAGGATGTACAATGCAAAAAGTTGTAAGTTGGGATGTCAAAAACATAAAATGTATGCGACGTGGAGTAAAAGTGTAGAGTTATTGTATGTGATCAAGGTTAAGTTGTTATCAGTTTTGAATAGCCCATTATAACTTTAAAATGTTTTATGTAAGCCTCATGGTAACCATAAAAAAATCTGTAGTAGATACACAAAAGATAAAAAGTAAGAAATTGGCCAGGCATGGTGGCTGATGCCTGTAATCCTAGCACTTGGAGAGGCTGAGGTGGGTGAATTACCTGAGGTCAAGAGTTTGAGACCAGCCTGGCCAACATGGTGAAACTCCGTCTGTACTAAAAAAATACAAAAATTAGCCAGGCATAGCGGTGCATGCCTTTAATTCCAGATACTTGGGAGGCTGAGACAGGAGAATTGCTTGAATCCAGGAAGTAGAGGTTGCAGTGAGCCAAAATCATGCCATTGTACTCCAGCCTGGGCAACAGGAGTGAAACTCCCTTCCCACCCCACTCAAAAAAGTAAGAAATCAAAGCATAGCACTAAAGAAAATTATCTAATTACAAAGGAAGGCAGCAAGAGAGAAAGAAAGAAGAAAGAAATGAGCTACAGAACAACCATAAAATAGTTAACAAAATGGCAGTAGTAAGTCCTTACTTATCAATAATTATCTTGACTTTAAATAGATTTTATTCTCCAATCAAAAGACACAGTGGCTGAATGGATAATAAACAAGACTCAACATATCCTGCCAATAAAAGGTTCAGGTCACCTTTGAGAACACAGATAAATTGAAAGTGAATGAATGAATATATTCCATGCAAATGAAAACAAAAGGAAAGCAGAGATAGCAATAGTTATATCAGATAAAGTAAACTGTACATCAAAACTATAAAATGATAGAAGGGTTATATAATGATAAAGGAGTCAATTCATCAAGAAGATACAATTGTAAATATATATGCACCCAACTTCAGAGCACTTAAATATATAAAGCAAATATTAATAGATGTGAAGAGAGTAATAGACACAATAATGATGGAGGATTTAAATACTCCACTTTCAACAATGAACAGATCATCCAGACTGAAAATGAATAGGGAAACATTAGACTTGAACTACACTTTAGAGCAAATGAATGTAACAGAATACACACTTCTTCTCAAGCACACAGGATAAATCACATTAGGCCATAAAATGAGTCTTAAGACTGCAATCATATCAAATATGTTTTCTAGGCACAATGGTATAAAACTAGAAATCAATATAAGAAAAGATTTTGGAAAATTCACACATGTGGAAATTAAATAGCATGTTTCTAAACAACTAATGGGACAAAGATGAAATTAAAAGACAAAAGTTAAAACACAAGGTATAAAAACTTATGGGATGCAGCAAAAGCAGTTCTAAGAGAAAAGTTTGCAGTAATTAATGCCTATATCAAAAAAGAAGAAAGATTACAGATAAACAACATAATGGTACACCTCAAGGAACTAGGAAAAGAAGATGGACTAAGCCCAAAGTTAGTGAGAGTAAGGAAATAATAAAGATTAGAGCATCAATAAATGTAATGGAGACTAGAAAAATAATAGAAAAGGTCAATAAAAATAACACTTTTGTAAAAAGACAAACAAATTTGAAAAACCTTTAAGCAGACTAGGAAAGGGAGAAAAGACAAATAAAATTGGAAATTAGAGAGAGGACATGACAACTGATAACATGGAAATAGGATCACAAGAAACTACTATAAATAATTATACATCAACACATTGGATAACTAGAAGAAACAGATACATTCCTAGACACATACAACCTACCAAGATTAAATCTGAAGATACAAAATATGTGAACAGACTGATAACTTATATGACACTAAATCAGTAATAAAAAGTCCCCCTTCAAAGAAAAGCCCAGGACCGAATGGTTTCACAGCTGAATTCTAGCAAACATTTAAAGAGAATTAATCTAAATCTTTCTCAAACTTTTCTAGAAAATTGAAGAGGAGGGAATATATCCAAACTCATTTAGCAAGGATTACACTGATACCAATGCCAGACAAGGATACCTAAGAACATAAAATTATAGGCCAATATCCCTGAAGAACATAGATGCAAAAATCCTCAACCAGATACTAGTAATCTGAATTCAGTGGCACATTAAAATGATAAATCACCATGATTGAGCATGATTTATCCCATGGAATGCAAGAATAGTTAACATATGCAAATCGATGTATGTAATATACCTCATTAACAGAATGAAGGATAAAAACCACATGATCTCGATGCAGAAAAGGTATTTGAAAAAATTTAACATTATTTTGTGATAAAAAGTCTCAAAAAACTAGGTATAGAAAAAATGCATCTCAACATAAAGACCATATATGACATACCCGTCACTAAGTCCTTGTTGCTCCTTCATTTCTGAAGGACAGTTTTGCTGGGCACAGTGTTCTTGGTTTATAGTTTTTGAATGTATCCTTCAGTGCTTTGAATGTATCATCCCTCTTTTTCCTTGTCTGTAAGGTTCCTTCTGAGAAATATGCTTCTAGCCTTAATGAAATTCTGTTATATGTGATTTGCTTATCTTCTCTTGTTGCTTTCAGAATGTTATCTGTCTTTGATATAAAGATAAAGAAAAGACTTTATCTTTTCACTTTTTTTTCAGCATAGTAATAGAAGTCCCAGCTAGAGCAATTAGGCAAGAGAAAGAAATAAGGCCAGGTGCTGTGGCTCGTGCCTATAATTCCATCCCTTTGGGAGGCCGTGGGGGGGGTGGATCACGAGGTCAGGAGTTCCAGACCAGCCTGACCAACATGGTGAACCCCATCTCTACTAAAAATACAAAAATTAGCCAGGCATGGTGGCATGCACCTGTAATCCTAGCTACTCAGGAGGCTGAGGCAGGAGAATTGCTTGAACCCAGAGGCAGAGGTTGTAGTGAGCCAAGATTGCACCACTGCACTCTAGCCTGGGTAACAGAGTGAGACTCCATCTCAAAAAAGAAAAAAAGAAAAGAAGAGGTTTTCAAATTGGAAAAGAAGATGTTAAACTGTCTCAGGTTTCAGGCAACATGATCCTATAGAGAGAAAACCCTAAAAACTCCACAAAAAAAGTTAGAACTAATAAATGAATTTAATGAAGTTACAGGCTACATACACTGACAACAAACTAAAAAAGAAATCTTAATTTCTTAACACTCCGTTCTTAATTCTTAACATTCCATTTCTTAACAATTCCATTTACAATAGCTACAAAAAATGGAATACTGAGGAATAAATATAAGCAAGGAAGTGAAAAATTTGTATATTGAAAACTATAAAACATGAATGAAAGAAATTAAAGAAGACATAACAAATGGAAAGATACTCCCTGTTCATGCATTTAAAAATGATTATAATTAAAATGTTCATAAAATCTACAGATTGAATATAATCTGTATCAAAATTTCAATGTCTTTCTTCATAGAAATAGAAAAAACAATCTTAAAATTATATGGAACCCATAAGAGATTCCAAATAGCCAAAGCAATCTTGAATAAATAGAATAAAGTAGTAGGCATCAAATTACCTGACTTGAAAATGTACCATAAAACTATAGTAACCAAAACAGCATAAAACAGACACATAGACCAATGGAACAGAAAGAGAGTCCAGAAATAAATCCCTGTATTTGTGGTCAATTGATTTTTGGCAAGAGTGCCAAGAATACACAATGGAGAAAGAACAATCTCTTTAATAAATGATATTGGGAAATATCCACATGCAGAAGAATGAAACTACACTCTTATATCAAACCATATACAAAAATCAACTCAAAATGGATTAAAGACTTCAATGTGAGACCATAAACGGTAAAACTACTAAAAAAATAAAACATAAGGGAAATGCTCCGTGATATTGGTCTGGGTAAAAATTTTTAAAATATGATGCCAAAGCACTGGCAACAAACCCAAAAATAGACAAGTGGGATTACATCAAACTAAAAAGTCTGCAAAGTAAGGGAAACAATCTGAGTGAAGAAACAACCTAGAGAATGGAAGGATGTATTTATAAACCATACATCTGAGAAGGATTTAATAGATAAAACATGTGAGGAAATGAAACAACTCGATAGTAAGAAAACAACCCAATTAAAACATGGGCAAAAGGGGCCTGGATAGAAGTTTCTTAAAAGAAGATATACAAATGGCCAACAGGTCTTTGAAAAAATCCCAACATCTGTAATCATCAGGCAAACATAAATCAAAAGTGCAATGAGATATTACTCCACAGCTGTCAGAATGGCTATTCAAAAAGATAAAAGATAAATACTGGCAATAATTTATTTTTTTTTATTTCCATTTTTATTTTAGATTCTGGGGTTACATGTGTAGGTTTGTTACAGGGTATATTGGTTGATGCTGAGGTTTTGGGATTCTATTCATATTGTCACCTGCATAGTGAACATAGTACCCAATAGGAAGTTTTATAGCCCTTGTCTCCCTCCCTCCTTCCTTACTTTCAGGGTCCCCAGTGTTTATTGTTCCTTTCTGTGTCCACATGCACTCCGTGTTTAGCTGTCACTTGCAAGTGAGAACATGGGGTATTTGGCTTTTGTTCCTGTGTTGATTTGCTTAGGATAATGGCCTCCAGCTACATCCAAGTTCCTACAAAGGACATGATGTCCTTCTTTTCTATGGCTGCATAATATTCCATGGTGTATATGTGCCACGTTTTCTTTATCCAACCCACCTTTTGATGGGCACCTAGGCTGATTACATACCTTTGCTATTGCGAATAGTGCTATAGTGAACATGCAAGTGCATGTGTCTTTTTGATAGAACAATTTATTTTTGGGGGGGTATATACCCAGTAATGGAATTGCTGAGTGGAATGGTAATTCTGTTTTTAATTTCTTGAGAAATCTCCAAACTGCTTTTCACAGTGGCTCAACTATTTTGCCACTTTTAATGGCAAAAACGACAATCACTTTTGCACAACCTAATAATTTACATTCCCACCAGTAGTGTATAAATGTTCCCTTTTCTCCACGGCCTTGCCAATATCTGTTATTTTTTGACTTTTTAATAATAGCCATTCTAACCAGTGTGAGATGGTATCTCACTGTGGTTTTGATTTTTCTTTCTTTGATTATGGGAGATGTTGGGCATTTTTTTCATGTTTGTTGGTTGCTCATATGTCTTCTTTTGAGAAGTGTCTGCCTATGTTCTTTGTCCATTTTTTAATATGGTGGTTTTTAGCTTGTTGATTTAAGTTCCTTATAGAGTCTGGATAATAGTCCTTTGTTGGATGCAAAGTTTGCCAGTATTATCTCCCATTCTTTAGGTTGTCTGTTTACTCTGTTGATAGTTTCCTTTACTGTGCAGAAGCTCTTTAGTTTAATTAGGTTCCATTTGTCAATTTTTTTTTTTTTTTTTTTGAGATGGAGTTTTGCTCTTGTTGCCCAGGCTGGAGTGCAACGGCACAATCTTGGCTCACCACAACCTCCACCTCCTGGGTTCAAGCAATTCTTCTGCCTCAGCCTCCTGAGTAGCTAGGGTCACAGGCATGTGCCACAACGCCCTGCTAATTTTGTATTTTCAGTAGAGATGGGGTTTCTCCATGTTGGTCAGACTGGTCTTGAACTCTCAACCTCAGGTGATCCACCTGCCTCGGCCTCCCAAAGTGTTGGGATTACAGTTGTGAGCCACTGCGCCTGGTGCCAATTTTTGCTTTTGTTGCAATTGCTTTTGAGAACTTAGTCATAAATTATTTGCCAAGACCAATGCCCAGAAGGATATTTTTAGGTTTTCTGCTAAGATTTTTAAGGTTTCAGTCTTACATTTAAATCTTTTATCTATTTGTATATGGTGAAAGAAAGGAGTCCAGTTTTATTCTTCTGCACATGGTTAACCAGATTTTTCAGTACCATTTATTGAATAGGGAGTCTTTTCCCCATTGCTTGTTATTGTTAACTTTGTCAAAGATGAGTTGGTTGCAGGCATGTGATTTTATTTCTGGGGTTTCTATTTTGTTCCATTGGTCTATGTCTATTTTTATACTAGTACTATGCTGTTTTTGGTGACTGTTGTCTTCAAACTGTAGCATGAAGTCAGGTAATGTGATGCCTACTGCTTTGTTCTTTTTGCTTAGGATTGCTGTGCCTGTTTGGCCTTGTTTGTTTGTTTGTTTCATATGAATTTTATAATAGTTTTTCAGAATTCTGTGAAAACTGATATTGATAATTTGGTAGGAATAGCGTTGGATTTGTAGATTGCTTTGGGCACTATGGGCATTTTAACAATGTTGATTTTTCCAATCCATGAGTATGGAATATTTTTCTATTTGTGTCATCCGTGATTTCTTTCATCGGTAGTTTGTAGTTCTCCTTGTAGAGATCTTTCACTTCCATGATTAGATGTATTCCTAGGTGAGTTTTTTTGTGTGTGTGGCTATAAGTGGGATTATGTTCTTGATTTGGTCCTCAGCTTGAATGTTATTGATGTATAGAAGTGCTACTGGTTTCTGAATGCTGGTTGCTGGTTTTAATATCCTGAAACTTCACTGAAGTTGTTAATCAGATCTAGGAGCCTTTTGGTGGAGTCTTTAGGGTTTTCTAAGTATAGAATTATATTGTCAGTGAAGAGAGATAATTTGATTTCCTCTTTTCTTATTTTAATGCCTTTTTTTCCCCCTTTCTCTTGCTTGATTGCTCTGGCTAGGACTTCCAATACTAAGTTGAATAGGAGTGGTGAGAGTGGGAATCCTTGTTTTATTCCAGTTTTCAAGGGGAACATTCCCAGCTTTTGCCCATTCGATATGATGTTGGCTATGGGTTTGCCACAGATGCCTTTTATTATTTTGAGGTATTGTCCCTTGATGTCTAGTTTTTTGAGTTTTTTTAATCATGAAAGGATTGGATTTTATTGAAGTATTTCTACATGTATTGAGTTTGAGTTTGTTTTAATTCTGTTTATGTGGGAAATCACGTTTGTTGATTTGTGTATTGTGAACCAACCTTACATCCCAAGAATAAAGCCCACTTGATCATGGTGAATTAACTTTTCAATGCACTGCTGGATTTGGTTTGTTAGTATGTTATTGAGGATTTTTACATTTATGTTCATCAGGTTTAATTGGCCTGTGGTTTTCTTTTTTTGGTGTGTCCTTGCCAGATTTTGTTATTAGGGTGATACTGATTTTGTAAAATGAGTTAGGGAAGAGTTCCTTCTCCTCAGTTTTTTGAAATAGTTTCAATAGGATTGGTACTAGCTCTTTTTACGTCTGCTGGAATTCAGCTGTGAATCCATCTGGTCCACAGCTTTTTTTTGGTTTGTAGGGTTTTTTATTTTCAAATTACTGATTCAATTTTGGAACTTGTTATTGGACTGTTCAGGGTTTCAATTTCTTCCTGTCAATCTTGGGAAGTTGTGTGTTTCCAGGAATTTATCCATTTCCTCTAGATGTTCTAATTTGTATGCATAGATGTGTTTATAGTCGTCTCTGGGGAGCTTTGTATATCTGTTGAATTGCTTATAATGCCACCTTGTAATTTCTGATTGTGTTTATTTGAATCTTCTCACTTTTTTCTTTGTTAATCTAGTGTGCAGCCTATTGGTCTTGTTTATCCTATCAAAAAACCCAGTTTTTGTTTTGTTGATTCTTTCTATGTTTGTTGGGTTCCAATTCTGTTTGGTTCTACTCTGGTTTTAGTTATTTCTTTTCTTCTGCTTACTTTGGAATTAGTTTGTTTTTGTTTTTCTAGCTCCTGTAAGTGGTAGAGTGTTAATCTGAGATCTTTCTAATCTCTTGATGTAAGTGTCTAGTGCTGTAAACTTCCCTCTTAACACTGCTTTGTTGCATTCCAGAGATTTTGTTATGCTGTCTCTGTTATCATTGTTTCAAATAATGTTTTGATTTCTGCATTAATTTTACTGTTTACCAAAAAGCCGTTTAGGAGCAAGTTGCTTAGTTTCCACGTCATTGTGTGGTTTTAAGAGTTCCTCTTGGTGTGGTTTTCTATTTCCATTCCACTGAGGTCTGAGAATATGCTTGGTATGATTTCAATTTGTTTGAATTTGTTGAGACTTGCCTAATGGCTGAAAATGTGGTTGATCTTAGAGTATGTACCAAGTGCAGATGAGAAGATATATATCCTGTGGTTGTTAGGTAGAGTATTCTGTCTATTGGAACCAATTGGCCAAGGGCCAAATTTAAGTCCAGAATTTTTTGATTAGTTTTCTTCCTTGATAATTGAATATTGTAGGTGGGTGTTGAACTCTTCCAGTATTATTATGTAGCTAAGTAAAAAACGGATTATTCTTATCAGTTGGCATATCTTGACAAAGTTTCTAGCATTTCAAGATTATTATTTCTTGACATGATATCTTGTAGGGGTTTATTTTAATATTTCGTTTAAAGAATAAGATACAGTGACTGTGATGTGGAACAGTATCTGCCTAAAAGGCAAATATAGTGATTACTCTTTACATATAACCTGAAATCCGGAACAATATAGCATCTAAGGATAAAATAATTTAAATTATAAGTGCATGAGATTTGCATTCTGATGTACCTGAAATGTGTTTCATATTACCTTGGCTTTCAATTTCTCTAATTTTCTATTTGATTAGAGGTTATTCATTTTGGGGGCAATAAATTCCAATTTGAACTGACTCATATCTTTTAATCAGAATTTTCTCAAAGCACAAAAGTGAAAATGTAAAAGTTGCTGTGTTTCATTAGTTTCGTTCTTTTGAATGTTGCTGCACTGAAAGCTCTGTGTGAAATTATTAGAAGACCAGTTTTCAAATGGTTGTAAAAGAAGATGCATATATGGGGACTCACTCAAAGGGCATTATTTAAAAAAGAAATTTCCAGCCACCCGGATCTCAGGGTAGCTATGTCCATTCAAGGATAGAGAATCCACCATCTGTATGATTATTTTTACGTCTGAACTTTTTTATACACTGGAGAGACTCAAAACTTTCAGGGTCATTTGCCCAGCATGTAGTGGAATCTCCTGTGCAATAGTTTCCAATTAATATGACCATGTTCAATGGCCCTTTACCACCAATGATGTACAACTGCTTTCCACTTGGCTTTATATGGCACTTCTTTGTTACAGCTGCAACCAGGTCTATCGCCCCTTTGATAAAAATTTCAGTTACCCCAGGGAGAAGCTTTCAACTTTATTAAGTATTGAAGTCTGTACATTTGTTCTTCTTTGGAAGAGCAGATCAAAAGCACGCTTTCTAAGTAAGTAATCTGATAAATTAGGATAGCACTTGCAGACTTGGGCAATAATGTTTTTCCGTAATTGAAACCTGAGAACCTGTGTCAACTGACTAGACTATTATAAACTTCTTAGCATTTAACAAGAGTTTCTTTCATTTTTTGAAAGTAAATAGAATTCCTTGATTCTATTTAACCAATTCTTTAGCATGCTGTTTCCTTTTGGTTGTTGTTAGGAAAACCTCAATATAGGTTTAGAGATAGAAAATGGACAATCAAGAAAAAAAAGCAATTAGATGATCAAGTTGTGGTATAGACAGAAGTCTGTGATGTTGTCTTATCTATGGTATTAATTTACTGTAAAAACATGAGCAAGCTGCTTAATTTTTCTGGGCCACAGTTTCCTCATCTTTAAAAAGGGATGATTGACTAGATTATGTGTAAGACTTCTGCTGATTCTGAGATTCTCTGATTCTTAGTCTTAGGCAGAATCAGGCTAGACACAGAATACCTGATTGTTGTCTGAGGCCATTTTTACTTTGCATCTCCTACCTGCTTCAATTCCAGGTTTGTCTGGCCATGGAATAATATGATGCTGTTTTATCTTTGGGTAGGAGTGAGATATATCTGGATCACTGGTTAAAGCCAGAGTAGTACTACCTTCACAGAGGAGACTAGATAGTTGTATTTCTCCCACAGTCCCAAGCTACTAGGATTTTGAAAAGGCACCAGATTTATCTTGAAAAAACTGGCCCTTCTTCACATACATTTACAATAAAAATACACATAAATTCAGATTTCTCCATAGCTGATGGGACAAACAATGCCTTCTGTATTAGTCTGAATCTGAGGGTCACCCCTGTTATTAGCACTTTCGAAGATTTAGATTGAGACCTTTGAATTCCAGTTTGTGGGATTTTGATGCTTAGAAGGAGAACTTGGGCCAAGCACGTTGGCTCACTCCTTTAATTCCAATACTTTAGGAGGCCAAGGCGGGTGGATCATTTGAGGTCAAGAGACTGAGACCATCCTGGCCAAAATGGTGAAAGCCTGTCTCACTAAAAATATAAAAATGAGCCTGGCATGGTGGCTGGCACCTGTAATCCCAGCTACTTGGGAGGCTGAGGCAGGAGAACGGCTTGAACTTGGGAGGTGGAGGTTGCAGTGAGTTGAGATTGGGCCACTGCACTCCAGCCTGGGCAACAGAGCGAGACGCTGTCTCAAAGGAAAAAAAAAGATAACCTGAATCAAAATGTACATCATATGTTGCCAAAGACTAAATATAATTCCTTGTAGTATTTTGTCAGTGGATGCCTACCGTATAAACACTCCATGTAGACATTCTCAAAATGTGTTAGCATTAAAAAATTGGAAACTATTTTGTAGACCAGTTCTTTCTAAATTTTAAGTTCTGATGATTGGGGATCAAGTTGGGGGTGCGTTCTTCTTCAGAATTTTTAAAAGGCTAAATACTAATAATACAGTTGTGATATTAGTAGAAGCTTTTCCTGCGAGGTAGGGATTTTAGAGCCAGGTTTCTCATCTCAGATTCTCAGCAATTTATTTCTGGGCTATTCACTTGTTCTGTCTGTTGCTGTTTTCTCATTTTTAATAGTATATCAAACCTCTGCAAGAGGTAGTTTCTTTCTTTCTTTTTTCTTTTGAGACTGAGTCTCACTCCGTCGGCCAGGCTGGAGTACAGTGGCTATCTCTGCTCTCTGCAAACTCTGCCTCCGGGGTTCAATTGATCCTGTTGCCTCAGCCTCCCAAGTAGCAGGGATTACAGGCACCTGCTGCCATGCCAGCTAATTTTTGTACTTTTAGTAGAGACAGAGGTTTCACCATGTTGGCCAGGCTAGTCTCGAACTCCTGACCCCAGGTGATCTGACTGTCTCGGCCTCCCAAAGTGCTGGGATAACAGGTGTGAGCCACCACGCCTAGCCAAAAGCTAGTTTCTTAAAGGTTAATTGTACTGTAGAACATTAAACTATATAAATAAATTTTGTGTACATGGTTGTGTTTAAAATTCTCTTGTTTTGAACTTAGAATGGATTTTTTACTCATGCGTGATTTTGTAACATCATTCAATGATAAAAAATATTGGTTCACTGACTTATTCAGATTTTCTGAATCTTGACCCATTTCATTATACAATATCAAAAATTATTTTATTAATATCACCACTAATCTCATCAGAAAAGCTTGTAATTGTTGAAAAACTATCAATTTCATAGCAATGGATTCAAGATTTTTAGAAATTTAATATTTTCTTGAAAGCTCACATTTGATCATAGGCAATAAATACCATCTGTTGTTTTTTTCTTGAAGTGACAGGCTTACTTTGTCCATTAAAATAAAAGTCTGTCAAATAATCTTAAAATTCATCATTTGTCTGACAGTCTTTTATTTTTTTCAAGTAAAAATGGTGTTTTATGAAAATGCATGCTGGTTCCATTTGTAACTCCATTGTATGAGTTTCTTTTCCTAGAGACAACTATCATATTTCAATATGGAGGAGAAATGCTTCATGTGCACGTCCCATTTTGTAATATGGAATATTAATAAGATGTGTACTCAAGAATCTAGATTTAATAGAGTTAGTTATTCTTATTATTTTTTATTTTTATTTTTAAAGAAAGAAAAAGAGAGAGGGGAATCTTTTTTTTTAAGAGAAAGAAATAGAATAAAAGAGAAAATAGAAAGAAAGGGAGAGAGAATGAGAATCTTGCTCTATTGCTCAGGATTTCATTTAAATCTGTGAAATGCTTATGTAATTACTAAAAAGTGATTTATTTCCTATTATGTGATCACTTAGAATAGGTATGATATAATATTGAAAAAGATATGTTTTGTTGATATGGAGTGGTAGGTTCTGTAAATATTTATTAAATTTGCTTGTTCTAGGTCTGAGTTCAAATCCGGTTTTTTTGTTTGTTTGTTTGTTTTTTTGCTCTCCATTAGGTTGGTAGATCTACCTCCATCCCTTTATGTTAAGTCTTTATGTGTCCTTGCCTATAAGAAAGGTCTGAATACAGCGTACCAATGGGTTTTAACTTTTTATTCAGTTTGTCTAACTGTATGTTTGGATTGGGGCATTTAATCCCTTTAAGTTTAGGCTTGATATTGATATATGTGAATTTAATACTGTTATCTAAGGCTAACTAGCTCTTTGCCTGTTAGTTGATGTAAATTCTTCATTGTTGTAATACTCTTTACTTTTTGATAAGTTTTTAGGATAACTGATGCTGGTTGTTCGTTTCTGTATATAGTGCTTCTTTCAGAAGTTGTTGCAAAACAGGCCTGGTGGTAATGAAGTCTCTGAGTTCTTGCTTGTTCGCAAAAAATTTTATTTTTCCTTGGCTTGTAAAACTTAG
>PVKP010018946.1:0-43379 GCA_004027715.1 Plecturocebus donacophilus | reverse complement strand
CAAAAAAAAAAAAAAAAGTTATCTTTCCTTTGCTTAATTCGATTGCTTTTGTAAGAGCTATTAGCTCAGCTAATTAAGCACTTGTGCCTGGAGGGAGATGCACTTTCAGTGACCTCATTTAGAGTGACTACCGCGTTTGCTGCCTTACGGACTCTTATTCTACAAAAGAGCTCCCGTCTGTGAAGAGGATCTAGTCTGGGTTCTCTAGGGAAGTTTCCCTGATATCTTCCTGGCTGCATAGGTCTATACTATGACTTGTTCATAGTCATGCTCAGGTTCCCCAGTTTCCTCTGGGAAGGTTACTGGATTTAGATGAGAACAAGTCTTTAATTGGGTGTTAGAACCTTCTAACAGCAGGGCCTGATATTTAAGGAGTCAGCTATCTGTTAGCCAAAGGTTCCTTCCTAGAGTGCAGTAGTCCTGCCACGTTATGTTGGGTGTAAACAGTTAAATCATTTCCCAGGGTTAGTTTGGAGGCTTCTGGGACCAGTAGAGCCACTGAGGCAATAGCTAGGAGACATGCTGGCCATTCTTTAGCCACGAAATCAAGTTCCTTACTTACGTAACCCACTGGCTATTGAGCTGGTCCTCGGGCCTGTGTTAAAACTCCCAGGGCCATTCCCTTCCTTTCTGACACAAACAGATTAAAGGCCTTCCCTACAGGACGGCTGAGGGCTGGTGCCTTGAGCAAGGCCTGTTTTAGCTGGGTGAAGGCCTTTTGAGCTTCAAGTTCCCAGGTTAAAAGATGAGGGCTCCCAGAGTTTCTTTTATGAAGTTATATAACAGACAGGCTATTTCACCATACCCAGGTATCCATAGTTTACAAAATCCTGTAGCCCCAAAATCCTCTTAGTTGCTTGAGGGCTTGGGGGTAGGAGAAGGAGGAAATAGGTTTAATCCTTTCTTCCCCTTTCTCTGGTCTCCTTGGACAGTACTAAACCTAGGTACTTCACTGAGCTTTTGCAGAGCTGGGCCTTGGGTTTTGAAACCTTATGTCCTCTATTAGCTAAGAAGTCAAGAAGAGCTTCATTGCCTTCCTGAGAAGCTTCCTCAGTTGGGGCACAGGGCAGAATATCATCAACATAATGTAAGACCCTAACTTGAGGATAAGAGAACTCAGAGAGGTCTTGTGACAGTGCCTGCCCAAACAAATGAGGACTATCTCAAAATCCATGTTAACTGGGCAGTTTGGCCAGAGAGATCTTCAAAGGCAAATAGGTATTGAGAGTCAGGATTTAATGGTATGCAGAGAAAAGACATCCTTTAAATCTAGGACTATAAACCACTTAGTTCCCTCAGGTATTTGAGTTAACAGGGTGTAGGGATTAGATACCACTGGATGGATTAGAATGAGAGGTTCATTAATGAGGCGAAGGTCCTGAACTAGTCTCCATTCCCCATTGGATTCCTCACTCCTAACATTGGGATGTTGCAGAGGCTAGCAAAGGGTTTGAGGAGGCTCTGTATCTTTAGGTTATTAATATTGGTTTCTAGCCCTTTCCTAGCCTCTGAGCTCAGGGGATACTATCTCTGGTTAGGAAAATAAGTGGGATCCTTAAGATAGATCTGGACTGGCCTAGTGGTTATAGCTCGACCTTTTATTCCTTGAGTTGCCCACACTTGTTGTTTAATGTTAGCTTCCATCAGTGGGAGACAAAGAGTTTATCCTGGGGCTATAAGGATGCTGGCCCCAATGCAAGCTAGGATATCTCTACCTAATAAAGGAATGGGACTTCAGCCATGATTAAAAAGATATGTAAATAGTAGGTCCCCACATCTGCAGCTAAGAGGTTGAGAAAAATACCAGGTTAGAGTTTTTCCTGAGATGTCCTTTATAGTCATACCATAGGAAGAGGGGAGGCCTGGATTAGAGAGGAGAAGAGAGAGACTGACTCCAGTATCCAGAAGATCTACCTTCCTACCTCTGATTTCCAGAATCATCCAGGGTTCCTGTGCTGTAATAGCAGTTTGAGCTGCTGGAGCCAGGGGTTTGAGTCCCAGGACTCATCAGTCCTGCTGGACCATCTGTGAAACTAGTTCTAAACCCAGTGACCTCCATTTCTGGGGGCAGATCTGTCTCCAGTGGTCTCTGCCACAGGCTGGACAGGGTCAAGGTGGCTTTGTCTTTGCCTGGATATTCTTTCTTAAAACGCCCTGACTTGCCACATCAATAACAGCTAGTGGATGCACCTCGGGGATCCTGGACTTTGCAAGCTTACACTACTGCTTCCAGAACCTCTGTTCTTTTCTTGTATTTCCTTTCCTTTTCTTGGGCCTCATCCTGATCCCTATTGTAAAAGACTGAAGTGGCTTTCTTAGGAGGTTTTCCAGGGTACTATCTGATCCTGTAGCTTGCTTCTGTAGTTTCCTTTTAATATTGGGAGCTGCCAATTCTGCTCATTCTCAAGGACAAGTAATAAACTTGTCCTTGAGAATAACTGTCCCTCGACTGAATCCAGGGATAAACAGGTGTGTTTTATTCATGCCTCTCTCAGCCTTTCCATAAAGGCTGTGGGATTCCTGGCTGGTCTTTGGTCTATCATGGACAGTTTAGAATCATTGAGAGGTTTGGCCCTGGTTTTCCATGGGCCCTCTAATATACACCTTAAAAAGTGCTCCCTTTTCCATTCATCTTCTGAGGTATTGGGGTTCCAATCAGGGTTGTCTACAGTGGAGTTTCTACTTCTTCCTCACCTTCCCTATCTCCTCTTTTTCTTCTTGGTCTTCTATAGGAAGCATGTTGCTCATCTCCATATTTTTCTGCCGCCTGGAGAACTGCCTGCTTTTCAGCTGCAGTGAGGGTCTGACTTAGCAGCAATATAACATCCCTCCATGTGAGGTCAAATACCTGAGTTAAATTTTGGAAAATTTCTATATACCTATCTGGATTGTGAGAAAATCGGCCCGAGTCTCCCATTATTTGCTTAAGGTCCTGTAATGAGAAGGGAATTTGAACCTTCATGGCACCATTCCCATCAAGCATTTCCTGCAGAGGTAAGAGTGAAGTGGGGAGAGTAGGATATACTGGAGATGGTGGAGCTGGAAAAGCTGATGGTACAATTGGAGGAGGACCAGAAGGGTTGGGACATTCAGTAGCTGTCTCAGATTGCTCCACTGGAACCTGCTTTAGCTCTGGGGAACTATTCCCTGTGGGCTTGCCTGCCATGGCTGCTAAAAGAACTGGGTCGATTGTGAAAACCTTGTAAAGGTCTGGGTTGTCTTACAGGGCAAAGAAAGTCTGTACACAGGGGACCTCAGTCCATTTGCCCTCTGTCTACAGAAAAGAGCTAACTGTTGGGTAATATTAAAATCAAGGCTCCCCCCAGCAGTCCAGATTTGTCTGTCCCCAAGATGTTAAGAAGGCCATGTCCTTCTGCAATAGACTATGAGGCACTTTTTCTTCAAAGTCTCAGGGTTGAAGCAGTCCCTATGCTTTAAAAATCCACTCCAGGGGAGTGCATACTGAAGACGATCAGTTACCCATCTAGAAAGAAAAGTGAGAATAAAAGTGTCCTTTTAGTCTCCTTCCTTTCCGTATGTGACCCAGGGTTGAGAAGAAAATAGTGGGGGCGTCCCCCAACTATTTTCCTTTCCTGGTTCCTGGGTCCCATCACTCTGTTAAATGTGCCATCCATGACTGTAGGTGTGACCCTCCAAGCCATGACACCAGAGGAACTAGACTTTTGGGCCTAGTCACACTTCCCCAAGCAGCCCTAGTCCTCTTCTTATTTCCCTTTGATCTCCCAGACTTGTGTGACCTGTGCCTCCCTAAAAAAAAAAAATGGATCTCAAGAAAAACTATGTAATTGGGCAAGTCCCCTTTAATGGAGGGGGTGTGCTAGATTGAACTCTGTATCCTGCTATTATGGCCCATGCTAAAGCATTTACCCTTGGAAAAATGGTTCTGGAATTTAACTAGTAAAATTCCCTTACTAGTTAAGTACTATCTGAATCGGAGACAGAATAGGTGGCTTTAAGGAACATAGGAACCAAATGGCCATTTTCCTGCTGATGAGACAATATCGAGACTAAAACTTGGCCACAGAAGATATGTAACTCCTAACTGTTGAAAGCAGAGTTTTCCTGTTCACAGAAGAGGCTTAAAGCTTGATTCCTAGTGGTGCAAAAAGAAGCTGCAGTGTTACTGTAAAAGAAAAAAAAAAAAAAAGTACCTCATGAAGAGGATTTCTATTTCCACTAGGTGGCGCTGTTGGTTTAGAAATACTATGTGCTTGCCATCCAAGGGGTAGAGAGAGAGACATGGAAATGCCATGCACTCTCCAGACCAAGGGCAGAGACAGAGAGAGACACTAACTGTGGGTGGCAGGGAGAGGAACCCTCTGTTCCTAGAATATTTCAACAGCATTCCTGTGCTAAACTCCTTGTTACAAAATTTCGACAGAGAGAGAAAGAGACCGCGCATAGAAAAAGAAGGAAAGTTTTGTGTCCTATCCAGAGGCCTTTGGATAACACCAGGGTGTGCCCTGTCCAGAAATTCTCGGTTGCCTCAGAACTTTTCCCTGCTTCACGCAATGGTAAGGTTTCCTCATGAAAGGAAACTGATTCAAAATATGGCCAACATTCCCAATGACCCGTGGGTATTGGGGGGTTCTCCGTGTTCTCACCAGCAAGCCTAACATCCGAGGCTTTAGAATGGCACCCATGATAAGCGTATTTTTAACTGCTGAAGGATGCCTATTGATTGATTTGATTTGATTTTAAAATAGAGGCCAAGAGCACCTAGGAATGATAGAAAAGACTGTAAGCTTGCTCTTATACTCACCACACCTATTGTACCTCGGATTCCAGGCCAACGCACCAGAATGATACGGCTCTCACGACTAGAGGAACAACAGGGTCCTTTGTCTCGCACCAATTTAGATAAACAACTCGGACACACATGGAATGGTTTTAAGGAGCAGAGAGTTCAATAGGAAAGAAAGAAGAAAAAAGCTCCCCAATACAGATGCAGAGGGAGGGGGGCTCCAAGCAGAGAGAAAAAATCCTGAGTGCAGCAGAAAACCATCCCTTGTATTAGGAGGCTGGAGGAGGTGGTGTTTGATTTGCATAGGGCCCAGGGGATTGGTTTGACCAGGTATGTCATTCATGTAGCCCACAAAAAACTAGCCCTCCCACCCTAGCCTTTTAATATTCAAATGCAGGCCACCATGATGTTCTGCACATGTGGAGATATCTGGGGCAGCCATGATGCTTGGCACATGTGGTGACAAGGAAAAGAGGGTGGGAATCACCATATTGGACAGACCCAGTTTCTACTGGCCTGCATTTGCATATCAAAGCTTGCCAGCCTGGCCCTTCAAGACTAAAGCAGCTCCAAAAACATTTCTTTTCTAGCAGAAAAGAAATGTTTTTGGAGCTGCTTTAGTAAAAGAAAAAAAACCTTACGAAGGTCTCCTTATCCTATCTGCCTAAAATGATTTGGTAATAACTCCTATAATAGTTTTGCTATTTCAAGAATTTTCAGCTCTTTAAAATGAGAAGGAAACTAACATTGACTGTGTCAGATAGTATGCTGATTGCATTATATCCATTTTATCTCATTTTAATCCTCACAGCATTTTCACTGTATAGATAAGTAAACTGACACCCAAAGTTATTATATAAGTAATAAATCAAGTAATGTGGATTGACTTTAAGTTGGCTAACTCCAAGACTAAGTTGAATCCTAACTTTTAGAAATTTCCATGCTTTTAGTTTTGTATTTTGAAGGTTACTTCATCAGTCATCGTTTATAATACTTAAAGTGAGTAGAACATTAGCGGTAAATCTGGGGGAAACACTACAATTTCAGTGTCCAGTTAAGTAGCTGAGAATTCTGTCTGTTAAATAATTATCCCTCTTTGAACCCAAAGATGTTTTTCCCCCTTTGCCCAGTGACAGGATCAATAAAGGCATGCTTTTTTGTGGTTTTCTCCACAGTGAATCTTGTTTTGCTCACTCTTACCTTGAAGGTAGACCTCATTGGGATCTCCAGTTTACGTGGGGATTTTTCCCAGGCTTTTATCTCGTGTTTCTAGTGTCTTACATGGCTATCAGAATTGAAGCTCAAGGTCACCAGAGTTTTGAAATACTTCAGGAATCTTCTGGCTTTGGAGCTCATTTCTCTCCCAAGTCTCATTCTCATTTTTTTATGGCCCCTGTGAAGCCTTACTTTCTTGCCAGCTCAACAACTTATTTTGAAAATTTTTTTTTTGAAACAGAGTCTTGCTCTGTTGCCAGGCTGGAGTGCAGTGGTGCTATCTCGGCTCACTGCAACCTCCGCCTCCCGGGTTCAAGCAATTCTCCTGCCTCAGCCTCCCGAGTAGCTGGGACTACAGGCGCACACCACCACACCTAGCTAATTTTTGTATTTTTAGTAGAGACAGGGTTTCACCATGTTGGCCAAAATGGTCTCGATCTCTTGACCTCATGATCCACCCGCCTTGGCCTCCGAAAGTGCTGGGATTACAGGCGTGAGCCACGGCGCCCGGCCGAAATATTTTTAAAAATAATTTATTCAGCATTTGTACTTATTTTCAAGGTAAGGATTGTATGTCATCCTGCCCAAAATGGAATTCATTGTATTTCTTCTTCATTGTTTTTGTTTTCATTAATTTAAAACACAAAAAAGCAGGAGAAAATGGTGTAGATTTTTTTTCTAGAGAAGTTATCATTGGATTTACAAAAATAAGCCTTGATGTTTATCTGTCTGTCTATATACACACACTCATAAACACATATCTTTATAGAATGAGTTCAGCAAATATTAATTAAGATCATTTCTGAATGTTTTTTGTAATTATCTTCACTTTATTTTTTATAAAGAGTATATATTGCCTTTGCAATAAGAGAAACTGACATCATTATGGGAAAAAGACAGAACTTCTGTGGAATAAAAATACAACTGAACCAATACACAAAGGATGTGTTGAACATATAACTCTCATAATATGTATACATCAGCAAGCCTTAATTAAATTAGGTGTTTTATGTAAATAAATGTTCTGGACAGACTGTTCCTTCAGCATGAGGTTCTATTTTCCTTCAGCATGAGATTCTGTTTTCTTTCAGCCATTTCATTGATGCTTTGCAATGTGTACTGGGCATTTCCCCACCTTGGTTTTGCAGCTTGTTCCTTAGTGTTAGACTATAGAACCCTATACTGAATCATCCCAGATTGCCAAATAATATAGTAGATCCACTTTCTATACATTAAAAACAAAATATGTTTGTAATAGTTTTTTCCCTGACTGTACTCTTTCTATAGTATATTTTCTTAAACTTTCAGAAATTAGCTTCTTATTAGAAACACCAGCTGGAATAGTTACTTGATAAAATTATGTCTGTTTTAAAAATCATTGCCTTCTTTTTAAGGACAAGGAGCATCCAAGATACCTGATCCCAGAACTTTGCAAACAGTTTTACCATTTGGGCTGGGTCACTGGGACTGGAGGAGGAATTAGCTTGAAGCATGGGTAAGTTTTTGGCAGCCCTTATTACTGGGAAGTCTCCATTTGAGTAGACCACAACGAGTCTAATGTGTTACATCCAAAGAGCAACTGATGATCAGTTTTATGTTAATACTGAAGGTATTTCGTTTGCAGATGGACAAGTGGACATTTGTATAACTGAATGGAAGCAATGTACAAAAGCTGCAGATATAACAAATACCTAAAGATTGAAGAACCAAAATTTCAAATCACAGTAATTTAGTCCTCAGTTTTTGGAGTATCCGAGTTAAATAACATGCTACCAAGTATGCTCATATGCCTGAAATTCTAGAGGATCCTCTCTAGGTAGATAGGATTTGTTTCAAAAGTTCAAGTACTTTTTTTTTTTAAAAAAACAGAGTCTTGCTCTGTCACCCAGGCTGGAGTGTAGTGGTGCCATCATGGCTCACTGTAGCCTTGACTTCCCAGGCTTACACAATCCTCACACCTCAGGCTCCTGCGTAGCTGGGACTACAGGCGTGCACCACCACACCTGGCTAATTTTTTTCTGATTTTTTTTTGTAGAGACTAGATCTCACTATGTTGCTTGGGCTGGTCTTGAACTCCTGGGCTCGAGCAATCCACCTGGCTGGGCCTCCCAGATATATATTTTAAGGTCACTTAAATACAGATTACTAATCATTAAAAATCCTGGTAATTATTGTTTACTGAATCAAAAGAAAGGCAATATGCTTTCTAAGCACCTGTATCATTAATGAATATAGTACCTGCTTATGTGTATTCCTCAGTGGACAAAACAAAATGTACTGGACTTAATTTGAAGCAGAAAAGATAAATAGTATTCAATTGCTCATTGTATTTATTTAGTGTCATTTATTCAAGAAGATGAAGAAATAAAGTATTAGTAAGAAGTAACTTGCTATCAATGAAATTAAGATTATAGACCCTCATTTAGGGATTTCTGATACAGGATTAATCTATTTTTCCGCCTAAAATGTGTTAGGAATATGACTGTCTGGAGGCTGTGTGTTGAATGATATTGATTTATTTCTTTATTCTAATTCACTTTCTTTAACAAAATTGGATTAGTAAAATATTTATGTGCTGATAAATATAGTCATGCCCCCAAGGAGGCTGCATTGCGTATTAAGGAATGGAATGTAAAATATAATCAGAACATTTTGAACAAAAGGAATTCTATGGCATACCACAAGATGATGCCATTATAATTTTATCTGCTTTAAATTGCTGAGTTAATGCATTAAATTTTCATTGAACATTGGGAAATGACAAGAGATGCCTCTGTTAACAACTAGCACAGTTAGGGATGTAAGTCATTTTGAGCAAAAGGGATTCTATGACATACCACAAGATGATGCCATTATAATTTTATCTGCTTTAAATTAATGAGTTAATTTAAAACTCATGAAATATTCATTGAACATTGGGAAATATTCATTGAACATTGGGAAATGACAAGAAGTGCCTCTGTTAACAACTATCAACAGTTAGTGATATAAGTATGCTCTCAGTATAGTAAGATTATGTTCCACATGGTAGATCAGTAAATCCATCTGTGCCTCCTCTCTTACCATCATCCTAGTTGCTAATGTGTAAATACAGCATTGCACAGGCTTTCACATTATTTTGCCAAAACTTTCAAGTTGGCCTGTTCACAGCAAACCCTCTGATAACAACATTTATTCTTGGTTTCATTTATCCATTTAGAAGTTGAGTCCCAGCAATTTCGTTTCCCAACTCTATTATTTATAGTAAATCATATTCTAAATGCTGCCTTTAGTTAACTGCTTTTTATTTGCATGTTCAGAAATAGTTTGTGTATGTACAAAATAAAGCTTTCTACCAAATGAGCTAAAATAACCATTTCCAACTGGCTCTTTAAAAACCCAACAAAGTTAAAAATAGGTGAATGCAGGACTCAAGATGATTTTTTTTTCTTTTTATCAGAAAGACATAAAGGACTGTTCTTTCTAGTAGAATTTTACTAATCCATGTACTACCGTTGTATGTGGCCATATAAACCACTCATTGGCACATTTTTTAAAATTAAATGGCTCTTACAGCACTACAATCAGTTTATAGGAAAGTTTCATCATATATGTGAAATGCTTTATCCTTAGTTCTTAATGGATGTGGAGGTCATGGATGGAAAGAGCCACAGTCATATGGCACTGTATTTGGAATCTTATTAAATTTGTGCTTTACATAATAAAATGAAAATTTTGTAGTAAAAATGTTGATTTTTTCCCCTAATATTTAAATGACAATAAGTCACTAGCATTATTGGCAATATTATTCTCATGTTGTTAGCGAAAGTGTGGCTCTTTGATGCTTAGGGCAAATAAATTTGGCATAAAGTGCAAACCCAATAAATTATGTTTCCAGAATAATACAGACAACAAGCTCTTTGGGAACATAAAATGATGTACTGATTCCAAGATTTGGCTGAAGTATTCCAGCTTATGCTACAAGTGTGTGGTACCAAAAATTAAGTCAGAAGAAGGAAATAAAAGACCAAGAAAATAATAGTTATCAAGGCAATTCCAGGATACTCAATAGCCACTGTGTTT
Organism: Plecturocebus donacophilus; assembly: GCA_004027715.1. Taxonomy (NCBI): domain Eukaryota; kingdom Metazoa; phylum Chordata; class Mammalia; order Primates; family Pitheciidae; genus Plecturocebus; species Plecturocebus donacophilus. Next base: position 33,337 of record PVKP010018946.1, on the reverse strand, counting down.
AGGTTGGGTCCCTACTATTCAAATCTGTAATTTCTGCTGGGTGCAGTGGCACCCTGGGAGGCTGAGGCAGATGGATCACCTGAGGTTGGCAGTTTGAGACCAATCTGACCAACATGGAGAAACCCCGTCTCATTAGCTGAGCATGGTGGCGCATGCCTTTAATCCCAGCCACTCGGGAGTCTGAGGCAGGAGAATTGCTTGAACTTCGGAGGCAGAGATCGTGGTGAGCTGAGATCACGCCATTGTACTCCAGCCTGGGCAACAAGAGTGAAACTATCTCTGTCAAAAAAAAAAAAAAAAAAACCAAATGTATAATTTCCTATTTTCACAGAGTAATATTGACAGGTGTCAGAGAAACTGATCCTGTTGCATTCGATTAGGACTACAATTAATCCATATTGTAGACAAAATAATTGAGGCACTGTAGGATTTAAATTATTTTTTAAATGACCAGAAGGTAAATAAAATTAGAAGTGACTGAATATAGACGTATTTTGACCTCTTGGGGTTTGACCCTTGCTTACCACAGTGAAAAAGCAGGAGTACAGAGAAGTTTATTCCAAAATTTAATAACTTGAAATTCAAAATGCTTTCTGTTTGTGGCTTAGAGCACCAAGTAGATATTTCACTTTAATATTTGGTGTGTTTCTAGCCTGAAAACCTCTGTCATCTTTATATTTTTATCCAGATAGCTCTTTCTTTGTAAGTGTAAATATATTTTTCTAAAATATGTTTGGCTAATCTTTTAAGTACCCAAAGTTCATCAAAGTCTAAATTAATTTCCATTTTACAAAGACAATAATTAAAACAGACTCAGCATACCAAATCACTTGAATAAACAGAATACTCTTGGTTTTCCTGCTTTATAGATGGGTTTTACTTACCAGCAGACCGTTTTGTACTTTATTTGAGTCTATTCCCAGGACTGCATAAATTTCTCCCCACATAAGAAGACCCACAAGTCCACTTATATATGGAGGTGAGTGGACCATGTTACACAAGGACACAAGATTTGGATCTTCCATGTTACACAAGAACACAAGATTTGGATCACTGGTATTCATAAAGAGCTCTAGTTAATAGTATGATCCCAACCCATTCTCACTGGTTCCAGAGGAACGTCCCTTTATGTTATCCTTACGTAGCAGAACTCGGAAACAATAGCCACTTCATGAAAGCAAATGCTTGCATGCAGCTTACAGTGCATTGGATTTCCACTCACATTATCAGACATTTGTTTTCTAGACTTTATCAATGGAACCTTAAAGAAACTGATTTCACCTTACATTTTTATCAGTTCCAAGCCTACCTCTTTATTAGTAACTTGAATGTCAGCAGCTCGATATATAGGCCATCATCCTCCTTTACACTATGAAACGTTTGATATTTGTTCAATGTCCCTATGTCTGTGACTTACTAGCAGAAACGAGCATGCAGGTACTGGCATTTTCTTGGTTTGCATATATGCGGCAGCTCGTTAATACTCTCTGGCAGCAATTGAAACTGGTAAATTATCAAAGATATCCAAGAAGAAGAGAAAAAAGCATGATACGTGAGCCAAGGGACGTTTAGTTATTGTTGAGGGTGAAGAGAATTTAGAGAAGATTTGAAATTAATTTCCAAATCAAATTTGAGAGCACCTTGTGGTAAATAGTAGGCTATAGCATCTCCCTTAGTACAGCATCCTGTAACAGAGAGATCTTCACATGTAGCCATTCTTATACTTTGAACTCTTTGTAGTTGTTTTAGCTTTATTACTAAATATTTTACAAGATATGTATGCTTGTCAAATAGGAAGCATATGATTCTATCCAAAACGTAGCACAGTGGTAATGCCGTAATTTAAGAACCTGTCCAGCAGAGGTCTCTGAACTTCATGGTTTAGTAAGAGCATTTCGAACAATAAATCAAACCTGATTTTGCATGACAGAAATACACTTCTATTGAGCATGTTTTCCAGGTTGGATTTTAGAATAACTATTTCTCATAGGTTAAACTCTGCTTATTCATGTTTAAAGATGCTAAAGACTTAAGTTTTCAGATTTTTTATTCCCCTAACTGGATAAAAGCCTGGTTACCACCAACTTTGCACTGTAAAAAGAATAAATACATATGAAAACGTGGAAGACAAAAGCAACAACTAATATTTTACTATGCCACCAGCACTACAAAGGCATTGATGTAGTTTGGCTTTCTTTCTGTACAGCCAAAATCCATAATTAAATGAAGCAACTAGCTGTATTGCTTGATTTATAAAGAACATGTGTGATCAGACTGCAAAGATACACTTTTCTTTGTGCAAAAGCAGGAAATAAGTTAAATAAATATCAATTTGTATTTTTTTTGTTGCCAGCAATGAAATCTACATTGCTCCTTCAGGAGTGCAAAAGGAACGTATTCAGGTATAGTAAATGGATTCTTTAACCCCAGTGTCTTTTCTTCTTAATTATTGTTTTGTGAAATGGAATTAATTTTAAGAGAAAATGTTCATTTTATCATAACAATTTAAATAATTAGCAAACATTTGTTCAGTAATTATTAAATTTTTTTTTAAGGTAGTGATATCCTCCATACAACCAGTGTATGTTTTGAAATCTCATTCAACATACAGGGAGCAAAAGTGAATAGTGCAATCTTAAATCACAGTAAAGAGCAATTATAACTTTGCAGCCTATGATCTTTATCAGGCTGGTGGCATAATCAGATTGATGGTCTCAGATGAACCAAATTCATATTTCATAATACCAAAGTTATTCTAATTTCAAGTTATGAGACTTTGTTTCAAATTTTGAGAGGTCTCGTTCTGTGTTAACGCCAGAATAATACCCCAAATCTAGTTAAAGCAAACACATAATTATTTAACTTCTAAGACAAGAAAAAAGAAAAGCTACTTTGTTAATAAAACATTTATATTTTTTTTTAATAAACTCTGATAGCTGAAAGCTACAAATCAGAAATATACATGCGTTAGTAAGAAAAACCTGTGGATCAGATACCCATCAACAGTAAACTGGGTAAAGAAAATGTGGTACATATACACCATGGAATAGTATGCAACCATAACAGAGAATAAGATCACATCTTTTGCAACAGTATGAGTGGAGCTGGAAACCATTATTCTAAGTGAATTAATGTAGGAACAGAAAAATCAAATACCACACATTCTCACTTATGATGGGAGCTAAACACTGAGTAAACACGGTCACAAAGAAGGAAGCAGTAGACACTGGGGCCTACTTGAGGGTGAAGGGTGGGAGGAGGGTGAGGATGGAAAAACTGCTATCAGTTACTATGCTGATGATATGGGTGACAAAATAATCTGTATACCAGATTCTTGTAACATGCAGTTTACCTTTGTAACCTGCACACATACCCCTGAACCTAAAATAAAAGTTTTTTAAAAAAGAAAAACCTGTAGATCTACATGATTTCTTAAACTTTAAGAAGAATATACCTTACTGAGATTAACCTTTCTGAGTACCAGCTAAATTTCTCAAAGATTAGAAAATTTTACTCTAAAATTTTGCTTTTATTTTACAAAATGTGGGAAAAAATGTTTAACACCCATCTTTGGAATTTATATAGGCTCTCTGAAATATAGTTATGAAATTATAGGGCAAAGTTGAGAAGCTAAATTAATGAAATGACAGCAGTAGCATCATTACATACATAGTAATTTTCCATATCATTTTTTGTCTTCAGATTTTTTTAACTTTTGAGATTTTTATTAAACTTTTGAGAATATTTTCACAAGTAGAAGTCATTTTTTTATTTCTCAAAATTGCTAAATTATTTTGAGAAACTATATGTACTTAAAATATGTTAAATATATACATATATTAACACTCTATGTATATGTATACTAAATATACACAAGTGTATATACTGTAAATACTTTCTTGTATTCTTTTGTATATGTACACAAGAAAAGGAGCATTTCTAATTGATACTGTATAGGCCTTTTTTCCCTCTATAAATAGCCTGAAGACATGTTTGTTTGTGATATAAATGAAAAGGACATAAGGGGACCTTCGCCATCTAAGAAGCTAAAAAAAAGCCAGTGTACACCTCTTTTCATGAATGCTTACACAATGAGAGGTATGTAGAAAATGTATTCAACATAAAGAATATTTGCAGAGTAGACTCCTCTAAATAATGGTCATTATAATTCAGTTAGCATTTCTTAGATACCTACCATATGCAAGAACTTGAAGTGCATAAACTTACTCGGTTCTCACATCAACCTATGAGGAAAGTCCATTATTCCACTTACCCTCCTGCCCACCAACAGCTTATTATTCCATGCCAGGAAAAATAAGCCCATAACCATATGTAAATATATGTATAACTATGTGGACTTTTTTCTTTAAAAGCTGTAATTCACTCTTCATTGAACATGCGGCTTTCTTCTTCCTCCTTCAGGAGCAGGTGCAGTGATTCATACCCACTCTAAAGCTGCTGTGATGGCCACCCTTCTCTTTCCAGGACGTGAGTTTAAAATTACACATCAAGAGATGATAAAAGGAATAAAGAAATGTACTTCCGGAGGGTATTATAGGTATTTTTTTCTTTTTCTTAAATGATTTGAAAAGAATTCTTCCTTCTCTTTGATAAATAGAATACTGATCATTTTGCATATAATGAGATGTCGTGGGATCTGTGTTAAATAATGCTCCATTTAGTATTATACTTCCAGATCTATTCTCGTGACACAAATGGGATGTCTTCCCTCCTCTCCCACCCCTACCCCAGCCGTGGTAAATTATTAGCAATATGAATAATGAAATGTTTGTTTAAGTAAACTGAAAAAAATCTTGGCTCAGATTTCTGTCATGTTGGAAAGACTGTTCCTATATTGAGGCACCCAGAGATCTCTTCACCTTCACTTTGTCTTCAAAAATGTGAGCCGTGACTAAGGTTTATACTTCATGACGATTTAATTTAGTATTTCTGAAATATTTTCATATTTATAAAAGTTTTTTTAATTAAAGTAGGTCTCTATATTTTTAGAATTTTTCAATGTGGAAGGTCATATGGATAGTAAGTATAGAAGATTACCATTCTAGATGAGTTTAAATAAATTCACCAGCCCACAAAAATGTGGTAATTCTTCATAATTCTAGAATATAATGGCATGAAGAAACATGTTCTCAGTGTTCAGGGACAAGCTAAGCATTTCTTTTGAGTTTATTAGCAGTCTCATTCCTGAACCTTCACCCTTAATTTCCTAAAGGGCTTGATTCTACCTTGCTTTGTTTAGAGAAAAACAGTGCCGGTTTTACTAAAGTGTTCTTACTGCAATATCATATTCTTACTGCACATAATAGAATGTACATGTTTAAACTAGTGCACTGAGAAATTTATTTTATTTCAGTTAATATTTATTGTGTGCTTAAAGCATTCCTCAGCACTGTGAAACACCTATTTACAAAAGTTAAATATTTAAATTAAGAGAAGTGTACATACTGAAGAAAGTAGAGCCCCAGATTGCTTCTTCCATATCTGGGGCTGAAGGAGAGGCCTTATGGTTGTTATCAGTTTCATATGAATTTTATTGTTTTGGTGAAGAAATAAAAATAGGTCAGAAGAATCAGTTTTTCTGAAAAGTGGGAAAAGGTGAGGTAGAGAAACAGAGCATAAGACAGCGCCTTTGCAGTTTTGTGGAGAGGCGAAGAATGTTGGCCCTCTGCAATGTTGTTGGGACCTAGCTGGGAAATGAGTAATAGAGTCATTATCACAGCTCAGGAGACAGTGTTATTTTATCTGCATTTGAAGAGAATCCTGAGTCTAATCAAAAGAAGGGCAGTGAAAGCTGGATGGGGTAAGAAAGGATGGAGTTTAAAATTCTCTATTGTGTTTTTTTTTATCTTTTATAAAAAGAACAACTTTAAAATACAATCACATGTCACTTTATGATGGGGATATGTTCTATGAAATTATCACTAGGTGATTTCATCACTAGTGACATTAGAGTGCGCATACACAAACCTAGACACTATAGCCTACTACACACTTAGTCTATGTTATAGCCTACTGCTTCCAGGCTACTAGCCTGCAGAGCAGGTTACTGTACAAAGTACTGTAGGCAGTTGCAACACAGTGGTAGGTATTGTGTATCTAAACATAGAAGATGTAAACAATAAAAAGTGGCACACCTGTGTAAGGCCCTTACCATGAACAGAGCTTGTAAGACTGGAAGTTGTTCCAGGTGAATCAGTGAGTCAGTAGTGAGTAAATGTGAAGGCCTAGGACATTACACCACTGTAGACTTTATAAACATTATACATTTAGGCTACACTAAATTTATTGGAACCATTTCTTAATAATAAATTAACCTTAGCTTACTCTAACTTTTTAGTTTATCAAGCTTTTACATTTTTTTTTAACTTTTGGACTCTTGTAATAGTACCTTAAAACATATCATACATATATATATATATACACACACACCTATATATGTATAATATACATACCTATATATAAAATATATATACCTATATATATCTATATATAATATACCTATATATAATATATACATACGTATATATACGTATGTATATATACCTATATATACATACCTGTATATATGTATGTATGTATATACGTATGTATGTATATACATATATATATGTATATATACCTATATATACATACCTGTATATACGTATGTATATATACCTATATATACATACCTATATATTATACACCTGTATATTATATATATCACACATCTATATATTGTACACCTATATATATAATATATATAGATGTATTATATATAATATATATGTAATTTAATGCTACAGATATGAGAATGTTCTGAAAGCATCATATCTTTAATAGTTATCTCTAGAAGGTTCTTGCTGTCCTAGTACCACAAACCATGCTTGTGTTTATTGATTTGCCTGTTTACTTTAGGGTTCTGCAGAAATGAAATACAGTGATTTTGTATTATTGGGAAATTCTTAATATATAATTCAATTTTTAATCTTTTCTATGCTTTTGATTCTGAAATATATCATTTGCCACCTCCTGTTATAAATATTATGCTTGTCCCTGCTTCAAGGGAACATTTGTATGATCTTGTTGATTTCTTTGTTAGGTTTTGGTATATCATACAGATTTCTGCCACTTAGACTTAGGATTAGACCAAGCCTGCCACATTCCCAAGACACCTTTTGATAGAGATGTTTATACAAGATACACTGAATAACATGCAACGTGCTGTTCATAATTTGGAGTGGCTTTCCAGATGTAAAGAGCATGTCTAACTGGTTACTTGAAAAAATTACATATTGTATACATATAAATGCTTTGTTTTAATGGAAGAAATAGCTTGTTTTGTCTTACAGATATGATGATATGTTAGTGGTACCCATTATTGAGAATACACCTGAGGAGAAAGACCTCAAAGATCGAATGGCTCATGCAATGAATGAATACCCAGACTCCTGTGCAGTACTGGTCAGACGTCATGGAGTATATGTGTGGGGGGAAACGTGGGAGAAAGCCAAAACCATGTGAGTGTAAATCAAAGAACATGGGAAACAAGTTACCACCTGCTAAATGTGAAAGAAAACAAAGTATGTCAGTTGGTTTAAATTTAAATTGTTTATCATTATTTCTAGATACTTGATTTTTATTTTGTATTCATTCATGAAGAAGTATTTATTGGATGAGCTATTCTTTGGCAAGGCTCAGGAATGTTGATAGAAAGACTAAGGAGACACAGATCCAAAGTTATAAAAGTTTTATTTCAAAAAGTGACATCTAGTAAAAAAAAATGCAAATTTATGTAGGCATTATATATTTTAAACTCTCTTATATTTCCTGAGAAGCATGTAATATGGTTGCATGACTTAATATGATTCCTTTCCGTGTTTTAAAAATGTTGAGGGCAAAGTAAGTTTTGGCCTAGAATTCAGAGAAAATATGTACTAGGAACAAAGCAAAGTTAACTGCAAGAGAGGAGAAATGTGATTCTTTAGGATTGGAGAACTCTGTTTCAATAAACACTGGTTCTTTTCACTTTTTCTTTTACAGGTGTGAGTGCTATGACTATTTGTTTGATATTGCTGTATCAATGAAGAAAGTAGGACTTGATCCTACGCAGCTCCCAGTTGGAGAAAATGGAATTGTCTAAACCAAAAGGAAGTCTAATTACATACAGAAATAAAGCTAAACTTAATTATTATTTAAATGAAAGCTATTTTTTTAAATGAATTGAAATTTCTCATGATGCTACTAATTTGCCACTAAATACTGGAAATGGTCACCCTAAATCTCTGACATTGGATGTTATTTGCTATATTCTTATAATTTTAAATGATGAGACAGTGAAATGAAAATTTTACACTCTTGTGTTTTTATTTTTAAATCCTTAACAGCAAAATACTTGCCTTTAATTTCTTTTTTATATATACTCTCAGAGAATTCCTCTTAATTTTTAAAGCTGCGGGTGATAATAAAATTCATTGGAAAATTTCTTCCCTGTGGAATGAACATTTTCTTGTTTTAATGTTAGTATCATCAAATGTATATGAAACAGTAAGTCCAAACGTATCCCTCAATGTCGATGTCAAAACAGTTTTATAGATTTCCCCTATTAGCTTTAGTGTTTCCCTGTAGTCTACAATAGGGAACTCATTTTACATTGGGATCAGTTGTGAAGTTCAGATCAGGTGATATTAACTCAGATTCCCTTAACCAAACAAATCTTGATCAAACCAGTGAGGTAATCAGAAAGTACTTTCTTTAAAATTGTTATAAATTTTAGGTTTGGGGGTACACATGAAGGTTTGTTCCATAAATAAACACACGTCACTGGGTTTGTTGTACATGTTATTACGTCACCCAGGTATTAAGTTCAGTATCCAATAGTTATCTTTTATGCTCTTCTCCCTCCTCCCACCCTCCACCCTCAAGTAGAACTCAGTGTATATTGTTTCCTTCTTTGTAGTTGTAAGTTCTTACCATTGAGCTCCCGCTTATCAGTGAGAACATGCAGTATTTGGTTTTCTGTTACTTTGTGTGTTTGCTAAGAATAATAGCCTCCAGCTCCATCCATGTTCCTGCAGAAGACATGATCTTGTTCTTTTTTATGGCTGCATAATATTCCATGGTGTGTATGTGCCATATTTTCTTTATCAAGTCTGTCATTAATGGGCATTTAGGTTGATTCCATGTTTTTGCTATTGTGAATAGTGCTGCAGTGGACATTCGCCTGCATGTGACTTTATGGTAAAATGCTTTCTATTCCTTTTGGGCATATACCCGGTAAGAGGAATGCTAGGTCAAATGGTCTTTCTGCTTTAATCTCTTTGAGGAATTGCCATACTGCTTTCCACAATGTTTGAACTAATTTATACTCCCACCAACACTGTGTAAAGGTTCCCATTTCTCTGCAGCCTTGCCTACATCTGTGGGGGGTGTGTGTGTGTGTGTGTGTGTGTGTGTGTGTGTGTGTGTGAGAGAGAGTCTTGCTCTGTTGCCTAGGGTGGAGTGCAGTAGCACAATCTCAGTTCACTGCAACCTCTGCCTCCTGGGTTCAAGCAATTCTCCTGCCTCAGCCTCCCCAGTAGCTGGGTTCACAGGCATGCTGCCACACCCAGCTCATTTCTGTATTTTAGTAGAGACAGGATTTTTGCCATGTTGGCCAGGCTGGTCTCAAACTCCTGGCCTCAAATGATCCACCCGCCTTGACCTCCCAAAGTGCTGTGATTACAGGCATGAGCCACCGCACCCAGCCTATTTTCTGGATTCTTGGCGGAGGTTCTTCCACTGAGGAAGAATCGTTTTAGTTATCTCTGGTTAACTTCATTTTTCTTGTTTTAAAATGCACCTAATGCATAAGATAAAGTATGTGGAGGAACAAACCACAATGCTTAATCCAGGGTAGATGTTCAATAAATATTAGTGTTTTTTAAAATCCCTTTTAATCTTCATAAGTCTTTTGAGATAGATATTATCCCTGTTTTTCTTAGATGAGAAAATTGAGGCTCAGATAGAAATAATAAATATGTAGAATTTAAATAAGAGAAAATATGTAAACTTCTTAACACACTACCTGTCATATAGTATGTATGCATTTAAAAATATAAACTTCTTTTCCTAAAAACCCCTCACCTAGCTATCTTCAAAGTAATTGTCATGCAAGTAAACCATTTAAACTATGCAGCAGTAGCAGCACATCATCAATTGTGTATTTCTTCCCTGGAGTGCAGAAAAGATTGCAAAACCTGCTTTTGAGGTGTGGGAACAGCTGGTGGAAGGCTGTATCTCCTACTTAATATCTTTTTTTTTTAAGAATATGATCCCTCATATGTGACTGCTAGGAGCTGAGTTCCAAAGCAGAATGCAAATCCAGGATAGGAGCTAATCCTCAGTGCCTGGCACATAGGTGTTCAGTGAATGAGGGAGGGGGAAGCAAGTATTCTTCACATGTCCTTGTGACTGTTGTTCTCTCAGTTATTCCAACTTCTTTAAGAGGAAAATTTAGTTACAGATGCAGGATTAAACTGGTAAGAGATCTAGATCACACACATTTTTATTTCATTAAGTGCAGGACATGGCCATTCACTCTCAGATTGAATAAGGGATTAACATTTTAGTCCAGAGATTCATTTGTTTCTCAGATGATTCTAGAGCCTTTTAGTCCCACCCAACTTTCTTGTGAGAGAGACTTCAAAATAACATCGAATGTCCCAAAATCAGAAAGGTGAAGTCATAATCTTAAGGAGTGTTTCATTTTATATCTCAATTTGTTCAAATACTTCTCTTGAGAAAATTTTGCCAAGATGGTCAGATGTGAGACTACTAATGTTGAAATCAGTGTTCAAGAAGCAATTTGAATTCTCTCACCAAGTTTCTTTAAAGCAGGACTACAAAGCCCAGTGAAGTGGCTCACACCTGTAATCCCAGCACTTTGGGAGGTTGAGGCGGGCAGATCATCTGAGGTAAGGAGTTTCAAGACCAGCCTGGCCAACGTGGTGAAACCCCATCTCTACTAAAAATAAAAATAAAAAAATTAGCCAGGCATGGTGGCAGGCACCTGTAGTCCCTGCTACTCGGGAGGCTGAGGCAGTAGAATTGCTTGAACCTGCGAGGTAGAGGGTGCAGTGAGCTGAGATCACGCCACTGCACTCCACCTTGGGTGATGGAGTGGAGTGATTTTTGGTTTCCATTTCACTAATCTGTAATCTATAAGCACTGAATCATCAAGTTTTGGATGATAATCACTGAAATAGGTATCCTTTTGTGGTCTTAAGTTATAAGCACAAGTATGCTTTTAAAGTATATTTGGCTTCTGATACAGGTATTAGGGACCTAGGGTTCTAGCAGAATTTTTAATATGTTCTGTTATTTTACTTTTAGTAAGTACCTTTTACTTTTTCTACTTCATTATTGCAATAAGGACCACATCTTTGGAAATGAAACCAGGAATTTTTTTTTTTTTTTTTGGTTATACAGTAGAGCATTGAAAGTTAAGAAAAAATTTCCAGTAAAAATTGTCATTAAAAATCCTTTAAAATAACCCATCAAATATAGTACTGTATATGTAATTTGTGCATTTAGATTGTTTCATTCATTCAGTAGTGTTTATCCATGTCCTCCAATAATCATACTTTGTTTCTTTTCTTGAGGATGTTGATCAAGTCATCACCAGCCATTTATTACTGGAAAATATGTGTTTTAAGTCATCCACAAATTTTTCCATTGGTTTCACAATTGTTCATTGTCACTTTCAGGTTTAATTACATCTATTGCTTTTAATATAAGTAAAGAAAAAGGACTATTTTCCTGGTATACAATCCCTTTAGGTTAACTTTAAAATAATTCAATACACAGTGATTGGAACTCACTAGATAGGCTCTGTCCTCTTTACTCATGCATGATTAAACTTTTCTGTTAATAAACATGTCTTTCCCATGTTCTAAACGTAAAAGTATTATATGTGTATAATCTTATGCTCCTTTGGGCTTGCATTCTTTCATAAAAACTGGATGAAAAGCAAAATACCCTAGACCAAAAAAAGTTAGTATAAGGGGTAAACTCATGAAGCAGTAAGTTGTGTTGTGTTGGTGGCAAATGCTCCAGTCAAAGCCCTGAGGACCATCTGTAAGCTTATCTGTTTGATATGAATGACATAAAGGACACCCCAAGAAGGGTACAACAGGCAAGAGAATGGAGTAGACATCCTCCGGTCGCTGAATATTTCTGCCCATGGTAGGGTAGGAAATCTTTATCCCTCAAGTAATATTACTGTGAACCATTGTTAGCAAGTAGATACCAATAAATGTTGAATGAATGACTCTTGGTCCTCCAGCAATATTAAAGCAAATAGGATTGAGGAGTAAAAAGAAATGAATGTCATGTTAACTTACATGTTATAGGACATAATTGGTTATTGTTAATGGAGTAGGACTGAGAAAGTCTTAAATTCCTCTTTGGGACAGAATGGGAGGGGTGGTTAATAAATAAATCAGTAATGTATGACATCTCAAAGGAAGGAATTGGAAAGAGTAGGATTATAAAATTTTGTGGACCCAATAAAGCTTATCTGATATCTCTTTACTAAATGTCTTTTAATTTTTACAGGTCTTCCCAGTAGCAAACTATGAACCACTTTATACATTAACTGTGTTTAATAATTGCATGAAATATTATAGTTTAGCAAGCACTTTCACCCTTCTAGTCATCTCAACAATCCTGATGTTAGTGTTACCACCATCCACCAAAAAACATAAGCTTCTGGCGCGACAGGGCCATGTCCTATCTATTTCCATAGCCCTGTGCCTATTCATAGTAGACAATCAAAAACTTGCTTTTTGAATAAACCCTCATGTTAACAATAAGACACAGATTCAGAAAGGTTAACTTACTCAAGACTTGTGAACAGGAGAGCTGGTAATTTGTCGTAGGCCTTTGCTCTGAATCATGTGTTATTTTCTCAACCTGCATGAATGAATCCCTGTCAGCAAATGCAGAGCTATGCATTTTATTCATGCATTTTGAAATTATTCAAGATGATAAACATAGGGACATTTTCAGGTTGATTTATCTGTTTTTATTCCTTATATAAATTTCAGGCATATTCTCTCTAACATTTTAGTAAAACTGCATACATATTTTAACAATATTCATAGAGGTGATTAACATCACCATGTTAGAATACTAGGATATTATCAAAGAAGCAATTATTTCTCTATATCCCTCTGTGATTTTTAGGAATGAACTTAAACTGATAAGCCTGCACAGTTCTGCTCTTTCTACTTTGTTCTAATAGTGCTTCACGGATTTGAAGATCCTGATAACCCCTGTCTGGTGTAGCTTAAAAATGTGTTGATTCTGCTTTAAATTAAAAACTTTAAAGGCTTTGCACCTAAGTGACACTTTCCAAAGGCACTTTCAAAACCATTTACAGGATTTCAGGTATGATTCTGCCCTTTAAATCTCCTTGTTTTTATCAATTATTGCAGTTAATTTAATTGTAGGACATCTCTAGTGCTCTTATCACACAATAGAATGAATTAACTTATTTTGATCAACATTCATCAGTGACATATCAGCAATCAATGTGCCATTTATAGAAACACTCTGAAAAAGATTTCTTTCCTCTGTCTTCCTAAACTTGAGAACTTTATTCTGATCTTCTCCTTACCTCTTTTTATCCAGAAAGCAAAACTCAACTTATACTTCAAGTTGCTGACTCCCTTTGCAGCCAAGAATGACATTGTTTAAAAACCTTGCTGTGTTGTGAAAGCTGGCATTTTGAAGGATATTACTTTGGCCCATAGTAACTTGGTAAAAATTGTTACCATTTAGCTATTTACCATTTACCATTGCTTGATTCTGACTCATCAAGCTTACCAATAAATGTGATTTTAAGTATAAGCCTTAGCTATAAACCTTAATATTCAGTAATTCAATACCATTCACATATTGTTCAGGCATTTTTCCTATGTATTAAAGAGACTAATCACCATCTATAGTTCCAATATGAAAACTGTACAATAAGCCAAATTTAAAATATTATACGTCACTCATCACTCATAATCCTTAATGCTTTCACACCCTGTGACTGAGGTTTTCCTACTACTTTTCCTTTCCTTCAATTCTTTCTGTTGATTTATTCTTAATTGGAGAGATTTTATTCCTTGCCTTATTACTTTCCTTTCTGCCTTTTTCTTCTCTACCTTTTTATCTTTAAACATACATCTTTTGTTGTATTCTTTTAGTCTTCTGTCTTAAGCTTATACTTTCTCACCTGAAACTCATTTTCTCAGCATATGTTAGTGAAACGGGAGAGTGCCCTGATCCCCTCAAAGGACTTACAAAAGGGGTGTGGCTTATTTGCTCAGCCACTGCAGGCTAAAACTCCTTCGGGAGGGGTAGCACACGGATGGGCCAGTGCAAGAGCTGGGGCAAGTGCTTTTGGGCTCCAGCCCTGGTAGTGTCTAGGGGTATGTTACAATTAATGCTCATTTAGCAGTTGCCATTAGTGGACAGCTAAGTGTTAATACAGCTCAGTGGAGAGTCAGGGTGACAGCCTTTTACACCCTGCCCTCTTGGTACCCAGGTCCTTATCCAGTGTATTAGTCTATTTTCACACCGCTGATAAAGACATACCTAAGACCAGGCAGTTTACAAAAGAAAGAGCTTTATGAACTTAACAGTTCCACGTGGCTGGGGAGGCCTCACAATCATGGTGGAAGGTGAAAAGCATATCACACATGGCAGCAGACAAGAGAACTTGTGCAGGCAAACTCCCATTTTTAGAGCCATCAGATGTCATGAAACATTCACTATCATGAGAATAGCAGAGGAAAGACCCTCCACCATGATTCAAATTATCTCCCACCAGGTCCCTCTCACAACATGTGGGAATTATGGAAGCTACAGGATGAGATCTGCGTGGGGACACAGAGCCAAACTATATCATCTGGCGTCCAGGAAGAATCAGGTCAGTCAGACTTAAAGGATGGCGAATGCAGGGATTTTATTGGGTGATAGAGGTGGCTTTGAGTGGGATGGATGGGGAGCTGGAAAGAGGATGGAGTGGGAAGATGATATTCCTGCAGAGTTTGGCCACTCCACAGCTGATCTCCTCTCTGGCTGTCCCCAGTGGAAATCCTCTTGATGTTCAGACGCTCCTTCTCTTCTCTCTTTCTCTGCCATGCCACTCTGCTGCTCTGTTGTTCTGCTACTCTTCTGTTCCTCTGCTTATGGAGCTTTAGGTTTATATGGGCGCAGGATAGGGACATGGCAGGCCATAGTGGTCTTAGAAAAGGCAACATTTGCTTGCAAAAACAGGAATGCCTGGTCCCCTCTAAGTCCATGGGTTTCCAGGCTTGAGGGTGAGGCTTTTGCTGGGGAATTGCCCTCTTCTACCTAGTATATCCCTGCCTCCTGTCCATATCATTAGCATTTTTAATAATTTTACATTGACCTTTAGCAGAATCACTTAACTTTCTTTCATTTTCTGGTTGGCATTTTCTAAGGATCTTGTAACTTCAAATTTCAGCAAATCTTTTGTACTCAGTACTTGTTCAGTGTTCAGGTGTTGGTACCTGTGTAGACGTAAGCTGCTGTTGGTGTCTACCCAGTTTCCCTCGCTCATTGGACCCACCTCCACTCACCCCCATCCCATGAGGCCCTGGGATGATGTCAGTCACAGTGTTCTGCCTGTTGTCTCTTTGCAACCAGCCATAACCACATGACCCGGACCTTGCCAGTCATGGCACACCATTCCCCTCCCTACAGAGGGGTTCCAAACCATAGGTTCCTAACTCAAGGAGAGGTGCCAGGACTCACCTCCGCTACCACATAAAGAAAACCTGTCTGTGTTTGAAGAGAATGAAACTGATACACAAAGAAAATTATAAAAAGCAGAGCCAAGATATAGAAATAGTTCTACTACACCATTTCAGTACTTGGGTTTAGCAGTACCTTTGGATTCACCTTCAGCCTTTTGAGTCAGAAGAGATTAATAGATTCGCGTTTTTGAAAGTTATTTTGAGATGATTTCTTTCATAATAGAGTCTTATACAGTAGTCTAATAGCATATCAAACTAAATGCTATGCAACTATATGAAATAAAAGGCTAACTCACAATAATCTTGATGAGACTCAAGTCTTACGCATATTACTTCATACAGAATTGGTAAATAAAGAAATTGTATTGGTACATTGGTATAATATGGAAATTGCATGGATTCATACACAGTTTTTCTCAGCACATTGTTTTAAAGCAATCATGGCAAGATTTTATTTATATATATATATATTTCTTTTTTTTTTACTGAGTTTTAGGTTTGAGGGTACATATGAAGAACATGCAGGATTGTTGCATAGGTACATACATGGCAATGTGGTTTGCTACCTTCCTCCCCGTCACCTATATGTGCTATATCTGGCATTTCTTCCCATGTTATCCCTCCCCAACTCCCCACCCCCTCACTGTCCCTCCCCTAGTTCCCCACCACATACCTCAGTGTGTGATGCTCCCCTCCCTGTGTCCATGTGTTCTCATTGTTCAACACCTGCCTATGAGTGAGAACATGCGGTGTTCGATTTCTTATAATTAATGAGAAAGCTTTAGAAATATATGAAAACCTTTTGAAAAAAAGCTGAAAATCTGCAGAAGTTTATTTTTTTATTGGAAAAACAAGGCTGATTTAGTAGCTTTAGGGATCTTAAGTATTTTTCATTCTGTTAAGCTATCTGGAGCAGGCATGGATAAAGACACTAAGAAGATATTTCTACTTACATAAAACAATGGATTAATTAGGCTACAGACTGGATAAGATTTTAAAATTTGATGAAAATTGAGTTTTTTAAAGGAAAATGCCTTCTAATACCTACATCTTAAAGGAGAAAACACAAGTCCAGAAAATTATAAGGAAGCAAATGATTAATAGTCATGAATACTGGAAGAAAGCTAACTGTGCTAGCATTTTTATTCGTAATATTTTTATTGATATTCAGGTTATATAGTTCATAAGTTTTTACTGTCTTCCTCAACCTTGTCTACTCCATTTATCTTATTATTTTTGGTACAGCATAGATTTTTCAGGAACACATATATGGTGTTAGAGCAGTGGTCCCCAACCTTCTTGGCACCAGCGACCAGTTTTGTAGAGACAATTTTTCCAAAGATGGGGGTGGGGAGTGGTTTCAGTATGAAAGTGTTCCACCTCAGATCATCAAGCATTAGCTTCTCATAATGAGTGCACAATTTAGATCCCTACATGTGCAGTTCCCAATAGGGTTCCCACTCCTATGAGAACCTAACGCCACCAGTGATCTGACAGGAGTCAGAGCTCAGGTGGGAATGCTCTCTTGCATGCTGCTCACCTCCTGCTGTGTGGCCTGGTTCCTAACAGGCCACAGACCAGTTCAGATCCTTGGCCTGGAGGTTGGGAACCTCCATGTTAGAGCATTTATATTATATTTACATATACCCATACTCATTCTGCAAAGGATTGAGGATCTCTGATGATATAGAGAGGAAAATCAAACTTTTTTCATTCTCTTGCTCAACAACAACACAGAAAACTTCTGTGACCTCTGGTTACCAAGATGTATGGGGGGGATTTTTCCCCACCAGCAACCAGTCACTTCTGCAGCAGACACCTGCTGAGTGTCCTCCAATCCAATTTCAACAATATCTAACTGGAAATAGCATCAGATTCTACAGGTTAAAGGCTGAGTCACACAAGGCTGCCCTCCACTTCAAATGCCTATTGCAAGCCCCAGGTTGTAACCTGTGCTTCTGACTGACCTGCTACAAATTGGGATTCCCACCATCCCCTCCTTGGGTTTAATTAGCTTGCTGCAGTGACTCACAGAACTCAGGGAAACACGTTTACCAGTTCATAATAAAGGATATTACAAAGAGCACAGATGAAAAGATGCATAGGGCAAGGCACGGGGAAGGGGGTACAGAGCTTCCATATCCTCTCCAGGCTTGCCATCCTCTAGAAGCCTATAGTTGTTCAGGTATCTGGAAGTTTATCCAAATTCTGTCCTGTTGGACTTTTATGGGTGCTTCATTATGTAGGCATGATTGATTAAATCATTGGCTATTGGTAATCAACTCAACCTTCAGTCCTTCTTTTCCCTTCCTGAAGGTAAGGGAGTTGGGCTGAAAATTTGAACCCTCTAATCCTGCCTTGGTCTTTCTGGTGATTGACCCCCATCTGAAGCTACCTGGAGACTACCAGCCATCAGTCAATCATTAGCAGACAAAAAGACACATCATTTTGAAGAGTCCAGGGATTTCTAGGAGTTGCATGCCAGGAAACCTGAGACAAAGACCAAATATATATTTCACAATATAGGATAAGATAATATTAAAATTTGCATAATAAGATGTGGGAGGAAAAGGGAAAGAAAGGAAGAAATAGAAATACAGATATTTAAGTTGAAGGGTGAGGTTAAAGCTAAAACAAAATTAAAGCCGTGTTGGTAGATAAACTATTCAGATTTTGTGCCAAATAAAGTGGCAATTCCTTAACAAACCAGTTTATTACCATTACCAATTATCTCATGCTGAACACTGTCATTGTTTGGGGGAAATACCTGAGATTTGTTGTCTCATGGCCATGGAAAACTAGGACATGGACACACAAAGAGTGAGGTTCAGAGCGGAAGTTTAATAGGCAAAAGAAAGAGAAGAGAAGTGGGTTGCCCCTTCTGCGGTGAAGTGCAGGAGGTTTTACAGATGAGCTATATTGAGGAGGTGGTGTTTGATTTACATGGGGCACGAAACATTGGTCAGACCAGGTGTGCCGTGTGCATAGCACATGAAAATCTGACAACCCTCCACCCAACTCTGATATTTTATTATGCAGTTGTGTTCTCTTCCTGGCCAGCACCATGTTGCCTGTTCCTTTATTAACATGTGGTGACAAAGAAAAGGGAAGATGGAGCCTCCACGTTGAGCATGCCTGGCTCCCACGTAGCCCTTTCTATGGCAGAGCTGCTGGCATTCACTGTGCAAGCTTCCAGCTTGCTTATCAATGCCTACAGCTCAATTTTTCAGGCTTATTTTTGTTAGAAAATAAATAATTTGGGGGCTGCTTTTCATTAAAAGGGGAACCTTGCTGAGGAGTCAGTGCTATCAGGTTGTCTATTTGGGTTTAGCTTTACAAATAAGAGCATAAATTTGGTAGGAGAATATTTTTACTCCGTTGGTTAACAAGGGATATGGTAGAGACTTTTATTTAAAACTGTTAAAACTTTTAAGTTATTTCTACAATTATTTATTGCATGGATTTTTTCAACTTAAATTCATGTGTGTAATAAATGTACATTTAACATGATTTTTAAAATTCAAAATGTACATATTCAAAATCTAAAATATATCCTTACAGTAATTTTTCCTCCCACCCTGTTCTGGTCACCCGCTTTCTCTCTTTGGAGGCAACCAGAGTATTAATTTCTTATACATCCCTTCACAGATAGTCTATGCAAATATAAAAATATGTCCACATATATCTGCATTGGACACAAGGATTCACCACCTACATCCCTTTTCATGGAAGGACTTATTGCTTCAACTCCCAGGAGTGCTGTCCTCCCCATTCAGAGATCTCAGCTGCAGAGTTGCTCACCCAAGGCCATGCCCTTCCCAGGGCAACCCATATCCAATGACTGAGGGAGCCAGAGTATGAGGGCTCAGCCAGTTCAGCCTGATGCTGGACACATCTGATGTGCCAATTTAGTTCCAGAGCTCTCCCTGGGGCAGCTGAGGCCCTCAGACTTGTATTGCAGCTTGACTTCTCCCTCTGTTCGATCCCACTTCTGCTTCCTCCCTTCCACAGGTAGGGCCAACAGTTCCAGTTTTCCAAAGACTAAGGGGGTTTCCAGGATGTTGGATTTTTCAGTGCTAAAACTACGGCTATTTCAGGAAAACTGGGACAAATGAGTCACCCTGTCATACACCTGCGTTGACACCATCTAATAATGACATCCTGCACACTAAACTTGCTCTCAGGGGCTGCTTCCTGGTGAACTCAGCCTGTGACAGTCAGTAGCAAGAGTGGTCTAAGGAAGTAAGTGATAAGACAGTTTTGGAGCTGAATATCTTACCACCAAGTTGGCATTGAGGACCCCATCTAGAGGTGGGTGAGGTAGATGGCCCCTGGCTTAAGGTGATGGTCCAATTATTGAAACTTTCACCAATGGTGAAGTGGGATAGCACACTAAGGGAGGGAAAACACTGGTACACACTGTGTGTCAGGCATTTGAAATGATGGAGGAAATAGTCACAATAACAACAGTGGGATTGGATGACTACTGTAATGGTTGCTTTGTTAAAGATAACAAAAGGCTGAGAGTGATTAATGGGCAATTAAAAGTGAGGAGTGGAAGCCAGAAGGCTTCCTTGATAGCCAAAAGACGCTTCTGCAGTAGAAAAGCAGAGAAAGCTGAAGAACAGGATCAAGTTTTAAATCATCAGAATACCTGAGATTCAGAAGAATGTTATACTCCCAACTAAGGCAGGTCTATCACGACAAGGCCAATGCTCTTGTTGGGAAAAAAATAGGACTCTGACACATGGGATGGGGAAATCAGCATTGATGTCTCTGAAAATCTTTAATTCTCATATTCTTGTACTTTCCAAACCTGCAAAAGTGAAATTCCTTCCTATTAAAAGCTAGCCCTCCTTCCTCGTCTCTCCAGCTCTGGGCAACATATAATCCCTCCAACATCTGTTTTCATGTCCTCTTCTGGCCACTAGGTGCATAACTAGGGTTAACTCACAGAATAACCTAGCCAGGGTTGTGCTAGGTCTGACAAGGGAGGAAAGGGACCCCAAAGAAGCAACACTTAACTAGCAGGTACCAGCAGGCATCAGGGGAGGTCCACGGAAATGAATCCCAAGGGTGTTCAATCAAGAAAGCTGGGACATAAGGCTGGTTGTGAAAGTTTATTTACTTTCCTAAAATACAAGATTTAACATTTTGGCTAGGATTCCAGCAGATGGGGCCAACTTGCTACATGAATGGCTCCTAGAGGTGTGGCAAAAGCAAGGACCCATGCTGAGTGAAACTAAGCTATAAGAATTTCCATAGCACATGGTGGAAGAATAGATTAAAAGAAGTAGGAAAGTGGGCAGGCTGGAGTGGACGTACAGTGCAAGGCCAGATAGCACACTAGATTATTGCAGTCTGTGGGAAGGCCTGGACATGCTATTTATCAAGGCTACAGAAAGCACTAGTGAAAGGCATCCCAGCATTACTAACTATCCCAGGTGACAGTAGGAGAGATAATTACAGCATTCATCTCACAGGTAGCAATGACGATAAGACACAAAAACAATAGAAAACAATAGACACCTGTCAGCAGCTTTTTACCATCAAAAATCAGGTAATAAAATTATTTCATAATGAGTAGTAAGGTCAAAATCACAGCCAAGGGGACCTCATCTGCAGTTACATAGATGGTTAAAACAACACAGCATCAGGCCAGGCACGATGTAATCCCAGCACTTTGGGAGGCTGAGTCAGGTGCATCACTTGAGGTCAGGAGTTCGAGACCAGCCTGGCAAACATGGTGAAACCTGTCTCTACTAAAAATACAAAAATTAGCCAAGCATGGTGGCACATGCCTGTAGACCCAGCTACTTGGGGGGCTGAGGCAGGAGAATCACTTAAACCTAGGAGGTGGTGATTGCAGTGAGTGAAGATAGCACTACTGCACTCTAGCCTGGGCGATAGAATGAGACTCTGTTTCAAAAAACAAAAACAAACAACAACAAAAAAAACAGCATTTCTGGAGCAGAGGGTCAACAAAGGCACCCCAAAATAAACCCTACAAATATTCAGAGGCCTGGAATTCAACCTGTGTCTTCAGAAGAAATCAAGACTGGATGATCAGGAGGCTGAGTGGAGTCACCCCAGTAAAAACACAATCTCTTATCCAATTTTATGACCTCAACTGATATCTGGCCCCAGAACCCACTGATGAAGAGAAATGACTTTGCAACACCATGGCAAGAGATGTTGATTCAGTCCTCTCCCCGAGGGGCCTATGGATGACTCTACACTGAGGGCAGGGGAATACCCAAGCATGGGATTACTGTTGGATGTAGAATATGAGGTGATATTGATAGCTGGAAACCTGAAATGTGATATTGATCCCCCCATTATAACAGAATCATATGGGACCAGTTTATAAATGGCCTATTAACTGAGATCTAGCTCACAGTGGGCCTACTTACTGATCATTTCCAAATGTATAATTTAAGTAGACATAGTTGATAGATGGTGCAGCTCCCACATTGAACCCTTGGCCTGTTGGGTAAAAGCAGCCTAGAGAAGGCCAAGTAGCGGCCTTTGAAATTTCCATCTACTCCTACCCTGCCCCTAGCCAAGATACTAAATACAAAATAAATTCATATCCTGGGAGGGATGACAGAAATTAATGCTACATTTAAGCATCTAAAGGAGGCCAGAGTAGAGATCCTCATTTTATCTCCACTTAATTATTCAGTCTGGACCTCCTGCAGAAATTAGGTGGATCTCCTGGAGCATGAGAGTAGACCACACAAAGACAATTATAGCTGCTGTGTCAGATGTGGCACCTGTGCTAGAGCAGGTGAATATGGCTTTGGGTACACAGCATGAAGCCAGCCATTTCTATCAGAAAAAAAAGAGTCAGAAGCCAAGTGTAGTGGCTCACACTTACAGTCCCCACTACTCAGGACTCTGAGGGATGAGGATCACATGAGCCCAGGAGTTGGAAGCTGCAGCGAGCTATGATTGCGCCACTAAACTCCAGCCTGGGCTACAGAGCTAGACTCTGTCTCAAACCCATGTCACTGGAAGGAGTCCAGCTGCCGTTTTCCTCTGTAGAAGGTCTACATCCCAGCTTAGTAATAAAGCTGGCTTCATTGGGAAAACATGAGAAGTTCAGCTCATGTGGTAGCCCCAGCAAGTTGTTAAAACCCTCAATGGCTTCACCAAACTCTTACTACCATTTCACAACAATAGTCAGATACTAAGGAGGAAAGATCTAGTAGTTACCTAGGAATATAGGTCTAGACTTTGGGAGAGTATCTGAGAATTATCAGCAGATCTGTGGTTCACCCATCCGTTCATTTGACCATTTATTAAACACCTACTATGTATCAGGCACTTTGCAAGATGCTAGGAATTTCCCAGTGAATAAGATAAATCAGGTTTCCATTGTCCTGAAGTTCAGAGGCTGGTGGGATGTGGAAGTGTAAATTGAAGCCATATGTACATCTTTCCAAAGGTGTGAAAAAACACTAAGCTTTAGGGCATATTCTGGAGTGCAAGAGAGAGAAGAGGAACCAACCTAGGAAGTGGAGAAAGTGGAAGTATGTGGAAAGCCAGAGGAGCATAACATTTAGTTTAACTTGTGAGAGTTTCAAAAAGAAGAGAGAATGTAAAATATCATCTGCTGCTAAAAATCAAGAATAAGACTGAGGCAAAAGAAGTGTTGTATAGTAGTGTTCAGTACATGGATTCTAGTTTCAGAAAAACCTAACTTTGAGCCCCACTTCCACCATTCATTGGCCATGTGACCTTGGACAAATCTCCTTTAGTGGGGACTAAAATGCCTCCCTTAAGGGTTGTTTAAATAAAATAATGTATGCAAAGTGTCAAGTATATTGCTTAATAAACAGTAGTTTGTTTTCTAAATTTTGTTTCACTCCTGAATTTGGCAAAAAGGAGAATTGGTACACTCTAGTAAATTTGCCTAAAGTTCTTAAACTTTAAAATCCAACATGCGGTTTCTCACATAACCTTCCAGTGTCTGTGTATCAACCTTTCAGTGTTTATTAATCTCAGACTAACAATCTTCCACTACATGTTCCTCTGATAAGATGTAGAAAGGGCACAATCAAAGGAGACTTTAGTTATAACAAATTAGGGCTACGATTTGATGTTCAGATGCCTCTACCTATTAATTTAGAGAATGTAGTCCGACACACAGTTGGACATTTAAACAAGGTATATATCTTGGTTCACACAATTCAGAACATGGGATTGCGTTGGACTCTGCCTCTCCCATAGTCCGTGTAGCATTCATATAAATCAAGCAACAGATTCAACCCCAGTCGGAAGTCTAAGTTGGACTCTGTCTCTTCCACAGTCAGTGTACCATTCAAATAAATTAAGCATCAGATTCAACCTAAGTCAGAAGTCTACATAATATTTCCTCTTGCCTTTAGTTGAACTTTGAAGACAAGAACAGTAGCAACCTTAGAAAGTTTCAAACAACCTAGATCCAACAGCACAGATTGCCCAGCCTGGGGAGAACAAACTGAAAAATGAAACCAGATGTTTAAGGAGAAGACTTTGAGAAGCTGCATGGACCACTCCTTGAAGAAGTTTGGAAGTGAAAAGACAGAGACACAGGGAATTCTGCCTATGCCCCCATCAATTTCAACCCAGCCTAGACCAGTTATTTCAAGTAAGTACTATTTGATGAGTTGCTTTCTCAAGCAAGCATTCTGTCTCGGTTGTTCCCCAAGGCCTGGCTTTCTCATGTTCCATAAGCAGAGAGGATCATAATCCTGGCTGAGATGTCAGTGGGAAAGACTCCATGTTCTAGCATGCCCAGCCTGCAGATAATGATCTTGACTAGAAAAGTGTAAGGTAATTAAGAGCAATTAAGGCACCAGGTCACACTGTACTTATTCCAGCTGGGAAAAGATCATTCTCTCTGTGCCTGAGCTTAGGTAAACAAAGCAATCACTAGAAGTCTCATTCTCTGCAAGAATATCAGGTATAATATCAGGTCTCACTCTGGAATGCAGATAGGGCAGCATCTAGGTTAGTCTATGTGGATATGGCCTTCCTAGGTCATTGGCAGTCTGTGCATTAGCCTTATGGTCAGATCATTTTCTTCAAAGAGAGACCAGTCAGTGACAAAGCGTGAAGGCTCTGGTTTGGCTCAAAAATCTAAAGACCTCTCCACATCTCAAATCTGTTATAAAGCACCTTCTACTATACCCCAGTTGGTTCTAACTCCAACCCAATCTACACAAACTTCTCTGACCCTCATGAACTGGGGGAGACCAGACTTTCCATTGTGGCCCATCTCACTTCCAACTCCTGCCTCTGTTTGCTGAAGTGGCTCCACCGGCTGATGTCCACATAGCTGGAGACTTTCCTTTGGGCTACTGTGTGTTCATATGTACCAGCCAGGGGGGTTACAGGGACTTCCAGAGTGCTCTTCCCAATAGTCGGAAAGCATGATGACAAATGTTTATGATGATGTCTTGCTGATGGATTTTAAAGCCCCTGAAAGCTTAAGATTCAAATTTTAAGTTACCCTACATATTAGTCTCATTGACATACAAAGAGATTTCAAGGGGAGTCCTGCCTCCTGAGTACATTGACACCTGGTGTAGGTCACTGGCTGGCCTGAGACAGGAAAAAGCCTCTCCAAGTGACATGGGTTTTCTCACAGATTTCCATTGTTGGATTTAAATGTAAATAAAATACTCTGGGCCAGGCATGATGGTGTGTGCATGTAGTCCTAGCTACTCTGAAGGCGAAGGCAGGAGGATCATTTGAACCTAGGAGTTCAAGGTCACGGTGAGCTATGATTGTACCATTGTACTCCAACCTGGGCAGCAGAGCAAGATTCTGTCTATAAACAAACAAACAAGTAAATAAAAATGTCCTGACATTAGGTTCACTCAGTGGAGTGGATAGAAATAAATCAGACCATTTGATTTTTGTTCATTCATTTGACACATACTTGCTTCTAGACACTGTGCTAAGTGCTCCAAGTGCAGCATAAGCAAAACCAGTCAAGTTCCTGCCCTGATGGATCTGGAAGAGGTTAGTAAAATAACCTTAGAAGTAAGTGGAAAAGTAGAAGTGCTGCAGGAGAGAGCTATGAGGTGCTATGAGAATGTGCTGTCAAGAAGTTGGACCTGGTCTTGGTAGTATAAACAGTGGAGTTAAGGAAGAGATATCTTAAAGTGTAATGGCCAAGAACACAGAATACATTGGTAATGCCTCATACTTGGTAGCCTTGGGAAAGTCTTAGCTATGGTGAGCCTCCCCTATTCTTCTTACTTGCTTCATGTTTCCCTCTAGATGGAAAGGGGAAAGTAGAAAGTATCCATATAGGTTTAGAGGGCAGCATTTAGTTCAATAAACAATCCAGTAGAGAACGTGATTTCCTAATTGACTAAATTTAAGGATGACTATGTTAACCACTACTTTCTAAATGAAAAACTATCAGGTAGAACCATCTGAAATTTACTATATTCAACTTTTTGACTCATAGAGGCAGCAATTTCATCTGGTTCTGGCTAGCCATATGGAGACTTCTGATCAAAAACCTTAAAGTCCTGATGCTGAAGAACAGGACTGACCTTAAACCATTTTCTTTTATCTTTTTTTTTTTCTTCAATACAGGGGTCAGTAAAACTAAGTGGAAACAAAAAGGCGTAGCTGACAGACCACAAGATGGGTGTCAGGAAGCTTTGACTCTAATCCCAGCAAGGCCACTCACATCTCTGTGATTTTGTGTAAGTTGCTTTCTGTTTCTGAGGCAATAGTTACTCATCTGTGAAATTATGGGGCTTCACATGTGATAATTAAGGCTCCATTCTTTCAAGACTCTTTTTGCTCCTTGCTACCGTAAGACAGCAATACTTAGAGTAACACAGTTCTACAATCCCCAGCTCAGAATACAACCATTTTTCATTTCCAATCCCCCACTGTGTGGACAAGTGCAGCCAAATGGCAATGCAGTCCATATCTGTCTGTCAATCACACGTGCTAATCTCCATGTGGACGAAGATAGGCATAGGATTCACCGTGCTGATCAGATGATTTCTGAGTTTGTACTTTAACCAGAGTACATATTACATGTCGAAATTGTAAACATTCAGTAGGAAATCATTTTTCAGGACATTACCCAAAGCATCAGAAAAAGAATTGATCTAACTACCAGCTAAAGGAAATCCAAATAATTACTACTCATTGTGGTTTTTGCCCTTCTTGAAAATAGAGATAGTATAGCTCAGCACTTAGAAACTGAATCCAAAGAACTGGGAAGGGAATGCTTTCTGAAGTCCAGTTTGGCTGCCAGCACAGATCATCTCCATTCTGCTGACCAGCAGGACCACGTGCCAGCAGCCAAACCTTTGAGTCTCTCAGCACAAGGGCAAGTGGTTAACCCCAGGGGTTTTAAGCCTGCAAAGAGTGATTACCTGAAAGTGAGGTCATGCTTCAGGAGTTGACTGTGAAACACTGCTGACAAAGACACACTCTTTTCCCTGACAGTACAGAATCACATTACTGCACATATAAGTGTCTCACACCTGGGAAGGATGAAATTACACTAAGCTTAATCCTCCGAAACCAGCTCAACAAGAAGTCACTTAAACATTTAGGATAGGAGTTGTCTCCTGGCAAAGAAAATACTGTAAGGCAACTGGGCAGTTTTTACTAATGAGAAGGGCCTGGACTTGTCAGTTGAAATGATCTTTGGCCCTTGATTCCCTTTATTAATTATTTCTTGCAAGGTCTAAAAATAGTCTAAATGGGCACTCTGGTCTTTTGCACTCATCCTTATTAACTGAGGAAATCAGTCCTTCAGCGAAGTTACATAAGCATATTAAATCAAAGCAGACGGATACCAGATACTTCACTAAAAATAGGTACATAATTCATTCCTTTCAGCAAAAGTTTTGTTTCACTTAGGGTCAGTGAAGATTACCTACATGCTGGAATGTGTCAGGGGACACATACTCAGGGTGGTAAGCAAACTGAGGCCAGACAGGAGTTTCACAGCCTTTATATCTGGGTTTAATTAAACAGAGAGCCAGCACTGGGAAAGGTGTATAAACACAAGCCTTCCAAGGAGCTCCACTGCACATCTTTCACTAGACCCATGTTCTCTTCCACCTTCCTGTCCTGCAGAGAGGTTGGTGCCTTGGCTCCACAACAGCAGGAGCTGTTTGGAGCCATCTTTGACCTGCAGCTCCAGCATATCATGGTCAAGTTCTTCACTCTCCTCCCTCTTCCCAGAATCTTAGTCTGGAGTGTTATGGAAAGTTAAATCTATGAAACATATCAACTGACCTTCCTGCCAAATGCAGAACAATGCAAGGGGGTGGGATGATCAGCATTTTAAAACATAAATAAGAAGTAGATGTGCACCATCCCTCTCTTTTTAGCTGCAATGTTTCTTTTCCTAGAGGTAACCAGTGTTATCAGTTTCCTACACTTCTTCCAGAAGTGTTTAATGCACTTCCAGGCCTGCATGTATTTATTTCCTTAAATGCACACTCACGTATAAATGGTAACAAACCTAACCCATCATTCTGTACTCCACTTTTTAAAATCAGGTGTTGAAGATTCTGCCACATTGATGCATATCAGACAGACTTGCTCTTTAAATACACCAAAGTGACTGGGCACAATGGCTTACACATGTAATCCCAGCACTTGGGGAGGCTGAGGCAGAAGAATGGCTTAAATCCAGGGGTTCGAGACCAGCCTGGGTGAAAAAGTAAGATGCCCCCTTTCTCTTTAAAAAAAAAAAAAGATAGCAAGGAATTTTATGGTATGTATGCACTGTAACAGACTTAACCAATTTTTAAATTTTATTAATTTATGCTTGTTCCTCAATGTTTTGCTATTACAAATCATGCCATAGCATGCATATGTTGTAAGTATATGATATCCATGTGTGAATCTACCTGCAGAATAAATTCCTAGGAATATAACTGTCAGGTTGAAAAATATGCACATGTGTAATTTTGGTAGATACTGCCCAGTTACCCTCACAGAGGTTGTGCCAGGTCACCATCCTATCCGCAATACCCGTGGCTGTTTCCTTAAGCCCCGACCAGGCCAAGGTGTTACCAAATTTTCAGTCTTTGCCAAACCAACAGTGACAACGATGTCTTATTCTTGTTTTCATTTGCCTTTTTCTTATTGTAAGTAGGCAAAGCACCCTTACTGATGTTTAAATGCATTTTTTTAAAAATTCCATTAGGTGCTTGTCTCTTGATTTGTTGGTCTTTTTTAAAAAATCATATAATGATTTGCCTTCACACTTAGTACATTAAGAAAAATGGACTGTGCTGTGCGGTACAAATATTCTATCCTAATTTGTTGGTTGACTCATAACTTTGTGGCATTTTTTTCCATTCATATTAAAAGCCTTTTCCTGTGTAGTTAAATTTATGAGTATTTTCTTTCATGGTTTTGAAGGAGTAAACGTGGAGGAGAGGCAATCAACATGTAACAGACCCAAATCAAAATTGACCAAAAGCCAAACTCCTCACAAGGACAACAAGACTAGACTTTCCTTGGTTGCTTTTCATGTTCCATCTCTATCAATCTCCTCTAAGCAAAGTAAGTTCCAGTCATATACAGTGTTTGCATTTCTCAGAACAAATATTGGTATCTGTTTGTTTTATCTACATAGACTGTGGCATAGGCTTTTCTTTTCACATGGAATGCCTTTCCTTAATCCTGTACTCCACATGTACCTGTTGGACAAATTTCTGTTCATACAAAGCAATTCAAATATCACTTTCTTAGTGGAGACTTCCTTGCCTATTTCATCTCACCTGTGCCTAATTAGTTATGAAACATTTTCTGAATCTCATTAGTATTGATCACATGGTTTAGTTCATAACTTACAAACCAGCAGTATGGGCTCAGCCTGGCTGGGTTCAAATTTCACCTCTGCTACTTATTGTTGCGTGAAGGACCCTGAGCAGATTACTCTACTTCTCTGTGCCTCAATGTCCTCATCTGCAAAATAGGGATAATGGTAATGCCTCATAGGACTGCTTTGAGAAGTAAATTCATAAGAGTGTTAAACAGCATCTGTGTTAAGAATAGTGCTGACACACAGAAAATGCTTATTAAATAAACAAAACTTGTTGATCCCAGAGGCAGTCTGAGCAACAGATAGTCAACCGCCAGGAGGCAATTGTGCAGCAATTTATCTGCTTTCTTGCCTACCTTGTTTCCAAGTATTTTACTTTACTCAACTTTATATTTCAAGTGTCCAATACATGGTGGTTTCATTGAATGCATGAATAAATAAGTAAATGATTTTCCATCCAAGTCTCTTACTTCAGTGGAAATATAGCATAAATACATGTAATAGATTCAAGAAAGGCCTCAAAATAAAAATATAGGAATGTAAATTGTCCATAACACAAGCAAACGTGAAGTCTCTCTGCATTTGGTTGCTAAAGAAATAGTCAAGGAACCCAGTGGATTAGAATAAAGAAAAGGGAATTTCCTTTAAAAGCTTAAAGCAAGAAAGAACATGGATTATAGAGACAATTACAGAGAGTATTGCAGGGAAGGGGAATGACCCTTACCCAGAACACCTGGGGGTCCCTAAGTTCTATGCAGCTCCTCCCATATCTTATGAAACATATTCAAATGTACACACGTCCAACCTAATTTGGGGGCAAAGAAATTGAAAGGTATTTTCTAATTTGGTTTTCAAAGTATTTTTGTATTAGTCATTCCTTTGATTCACAATGGTTATGATTTCTTAGCAATCATTGGGTACCTATAAGATGTTTTAAATGAGAAAAACTAATCCACAAATTGCTTTCAACTATAATGAGATGTTTATGAATATTGAATTTAATAATTGATGAAATTTGCATGTCATAATTTGTAGTTATGTCACTACATATTTAAAAATTTTGATATCACATTGTTCAATGGAATTAAAATATTTCTTTCTTTATTTTTCTCCTCCTGGTCTCAAGCATTTTAATAATCTCTTGAAATGTTCCTGGGCCCTAGCCTAGGCACTATGCCTACAGAACCTAATGGATAAAGCAACTCTGCTTGTTTAAGGCCCTAGAGGCAAGTGCAATCAAGTTTAATGCTGAATATGGCAAACTTATTTTCCCTGTTGAAGCCAAGTATCTGTGTGGAGGATTAGTTGGATGCATGCTTCTAAAAGAAACCAGCTGTTCTTGTAAGTAAAGGCCTGCTGCAAGAAGAAACCAACCTATCTAGGTTGGAGAATATGGGGGCACACATTGCCTTTTTCCATCACCTGCCAGGAACACCATGCCCTTATTTCATCTCAATGCAAGACACACGATCGATCTGGGATCCAAAACACTGTTTTCCATCACAAAGCCAGTTCTTATGTCTTTTTCAGATCAAATGTTCCATCCTCTTTAGAAAAGCTTAGGAAACAGTCTTTCTTGTGTTCTCATTGTTCAGCAGGGAGGGGAACATCACACACTGGGGTCTGGCGGGGGTTGGAGGGGCTAAGGAAGGGATAGCAGGGGATGGGGGGATTGGGGAGGGATAACATTAGGAGAAATACCTAATGTAGGTGACAGGGGGATGGATGCTGCAAACCACCATGGCATGTGTACCTATGTAACATTCTGCATGATCTGCACATGCATCCCAGAACTTAAAATCTAATAATAATAATAAAAAGAAAATAGTCTTTCTTTCACTCCTTCCAACCTTTATTGTGACATATGTTGTGTATCATAACCCCTGGTACTGGATGAAAGGTCCCAATTTGAATGAAGAAATGGAAAAGATAGAAAGAAAAAAAAACTGAAGCTAAAATAATCATTTAACCTGAACCAGATGGTAGGAAAAGCATGCTAGAATGGAATATCCAACCAGCTATGGACATTGTTTTTGGCAGGCAGTTATATGAATAGCCCCATTGTAAAGGAATCAGGGTTGGTGTATTGTCCAACTCTAGGGGGCAACATTGAATTGTATTCTATGGTTATGGTCCTCCCTGGAGTTCTGTAAATTCATAAGTCTGAGAGTGATCATTACATGTCTATCATATCCAGGGAAATAAGGAGCAAAATGGCCCAGAAGAAGAGAAAAAACATTCAACAAGTTGCACGTAACCTACCAACAGGCCACAGCTACAGTTGATTCATGTCCAACTCTTGCTACACCTAAGATTTGCATAACTTAGTTCTGGGGAGGTTTTGGGGGAAACCAGAATTCCACCCCTGAAGCCAAGCCAAATCTTCAGTGACTGGAGACTTGGGAAAGATGCCTTTTTCAAATCTAGTTTCTCTTTCCCAATAGCACTTAAAAGACAAACGTGTTCTGTTCTGCAGCCTTGGAACTCACTATTCATGGTTAAGTCATTGCCTGTGAGACTTTATATGGGTTATTGGAAGTTTAGCTTTACAGTAAATGTAGTGCAATTTACACAATAAAATGCAGTCCCTTGTTTAATTACATACCTCGCCTATTGGGACTTTTTCTCATCTCTCAGGTCACAGTTTTTACTTAGGGCCGTAACTATGGGGGTTGACATTGGTATGAAACAATTTTGAACCCTTCAGGACGAAGACTTCTTAACTGCGCCTGAAGAGCCACTCGCCAAAAACAATGAAAGGTGTTTCACAATCTGAGTGGGTGAACTTCATCTAACTGATATGTAAATAAAGGAGTGGCAGGTTAACAGCTCAGTCCTCGGGAGCGGCCTCTCAAGAAAGCTTGGCTACTAGAAATGAAGGGCAGCTTCACTCAAATCCTGTGACATTGTGTGGAATTTAGGCACAGCAAGATGCTTAGGCCTGGACCAATGGAAGCACAAAAGGCTCCTTTCTCTCTCTGCAGTTCACCCATGTCCAGAGAGATAGAACACCAGGAGGTGGGACTTCAGAGTGGATTCTGAATTTTCCCGTGTACTTGTTATTCAAGGCTTTTGTGTTTTCTGTTTAAAACCACCAGAAGAAAACAGATAGTCCCCAAGAAGAAAAGATTAATGTTGCACCTTGGGCTTTCCCTTCTGGCTCAAATGATGGGGAAAGCCCTGTAGGCCAGTATGGCCCGAGAGAGCAGAACTACCCCAGACTCAACCACGTAAAGAAAACAGAGACCTTGAAAGAGGAAAAACAATATTCATAACTACTAATGAAATCACAGTCACAATAATAATTCTAATGTCCGTAGCTAACACTTGCCTACACTTACTTAAACATGGAAACTCAGATTCTGGCAAATCTGCCCACCTTCCAAGGCTTTCTGGGAGTCCTAGGTGATGTTTTATAGGCATTTGCGCACAATCCTATTGTTTTCCGCTCCAGCCTCTGTGTTGAAGTCTGATACCTGGGAGTCCCTCTATGCCCTTCATAGTAATTCTAGTATCAGCCAGAGCTGTTTCTCTTGGTGGTCCCAGAGCCAGTAACTCAAAAAGAACCAGACTGGTATTTATCCTCCTACCTGGGAATCAAAGCATCCCAGATCTCATGGAGTCGGCTATGAAAACAGCTTCTTCTGCTGCTTCTGCATCTCTTTCTCTCTGGAAGGGTTCAGACAGGAGTCAAGGAGCCAGACTC
>PVKP010018945.1:0-43377 GCA_004027715.1 Plecturocebus donacophilus | reverse complement strand
ACAGAAGTTTCTTATTATCCACCTTCTGAAGCCTGATTCTGTGAGTTCATCACACTCATCCTCCGTCAAGCCTTGTTCTCTTGCTGATGAGGAGCTGTGATCCCCTGTAGGAGGAGAGGCATTCTGATTTCGGGTGTTCTCAAGCCTTTTTGCACTGGTTTCTTCCCATTTTTGTGGATTTATCCACCTGTCGTCTTTGTAATTGCCGACTTTCAGATTGGGTCTCTGAGTGGACGTCCGGCTTGTTGGTGATGAAGTTTTTTCTGTTTCTTAGTTTTCCTTTGGTGGGCGCTCCTTCTCCACAGAGCTGGGCCTTCCTGGGTTCAGCTGTGCTTGCTCTCAGTCCTCAGCACTTCCAATTGCTGTTCTCCTTGTGGGGATGGGACCAGCCGAGCCCGACTAAAAGGGCACCCAGTCCCGTAAACTCTGCACCGAGAAGCGCCATGCCGGGGCGCCAGCAAAACAGCTGCGCTGGCCAAAAGAGTCGTGCTGGCGACCCGTGTGGCTCCTTCACCGGGAATCTCCCAGTTTGTAGGCATCAAAAATTCATCTGCAATTGCAGCGTCCACTCCCTCTCTGCGCTTTCACTGGGAGCTACAATCCTGAGCTACTGCTACGTGACCATCTTGGATCTCTCTCTGCCTAGTGATGTTTTTTTGTTTCTTAGTTTTCCTTTGGCGGATGCCCGTTCCCCACAGAGCTGGAACTTCCCGGCTTCGCTGTGCTTGCTGTGAAACTCAGTCCTCAGTGCTTCCAATTGCTGTTTTCCTTGTGGGGATGGGACCAGCCGAGCCTGTCCCGTCCGTATACTCCGCACAGAGAAGCGCTGTGCCAGGGCACCGGCAAAAGAGCCGCGCCGGCCAAAAAAGTCGCGCTGGCGACCCGTGTGCCTCCTCTGCCCGGAATCTCCTGGTCTGTGGGCAACAAAAATTCGTCGGAAAGTGTGGCGTCCACTCGTTCTCTGCGCTTTCACTGGGAGCTACATTCCTGAGCTGTTGCTAATCGGCCATCTTGGATCTCTCTCCGATTACTAGGTTTTGAAATCAGGAACTATGAATCCTCTTTGTTCTTCTTTTTCAAGGTTGTTTGTTTGGTTATTCTGAGATTTTGGATATTCAATATAAACTTTAGGATGAGATTTCCTATTTGCAAAATATATCATTGACGTTTTGATAGGGATTGCATCGAATCAGTAGATCACTATGGGAAGTAATGACATCACAGCACAATTAAGTCTCCTAATCCATAAACATGAGATGTCCTTCCATGAATTCGTATCTTCTTTAATTTCTTTCAGCAGTATTTTGTAGTTTGCCGTGTTCAAGACTTTTGTCTCTCAGTCTATTTTGTGCTGCTATAAAAGAATACCTGAGACTAGGTAATTTTCACAGTCCTCCTTCACATCCTCCAAAAGGGAGGAAAGCTTTGTCTTCACAGGGCCAAAGGTGGAAGCGGAAAGAAACAAATAAGGGCTGAAGTCACCCCTTTATAATGTCATTAATCCAACCCATGAGGACTGATCACCTCTTATAGATCTCACCTCTTAATACTGTTACAGTGGCAATTAAATTTCAACACAAGTATCCAAACCATAGGAGCCTCCTTAAGTGTTTTCTTCTTTTTGATGCTGTTGTGAGTGAACCTGTTTTTTCTTTGTTATTGTAACATCTGTCTCATTTTTTGTCAGCCAAATAAGTCAAAGGGCCAAACCCAAAGCCAGGAGGGGGAAGTATAACCCCTCTCTCATGGGAGGGCACTGTCAAGTTGCAAGGTAGAGTCAACAGGTACATGATCCAATTCTTCACTTCTTCATGTAACACCACGTCCCATACTGAGCTTCCAGGGGTCTGTGTTTAGAGCCCTCCCTTCCAAATAGTCTGCTCCTACATTCTCACTGTACATTACCTCAGGAAGAACAAAAACAAAGTGTAAAAAAATAAATGAGCAAAGAAATGAAGGAGGTAGCAAGGTGCCCTGCTGAACAAGTATCAGGTATGGGGAAAAGAATACAGACCAGGAGTCAGATAGAAGGCCTGCCATACAATCTCAGGAAAGTCTCCTAACATCTCTAGGCCTCAGTTTCTTCCTCTGGTGGGTGGTGAGGTAGATGATTTCTAAGGATTCTTCATCTTGCATAAATTTTAACAGTTCTACCCCAGGATTGAAAAACAAGAAATATTAGGTCAGGTGCAGTGGCTCCCATCTGTAATCCTAGCACTTTGGGAGGCTGAGGCAAACAGATCACTTGAGGCCAGGAGCTCAAGACTGTCCTGGCTAACATGGTGAAACCTTGTCTCTAATTAAAAAGAATAAAAAAAAGATACAGCTGCCAAGATGGCCAAATAGGAACAGCTCTAGTCTGCAGTTCCCAGCAAGAGCACGCTGGAAGACACGTGATCTCCACATTTCCAACTGAGGTACCAGGTTAATCTCATTGGGACTGGTTAGACAGTGGAAAGAGCCCAAGGAGGAGGAGGGCAAGCTGAAGCAGGGTGGGGCACTGCCCACCTGGGAGGTGCAAGGGGCACCATTAGGGACATTTCCGGACTCTTTAGCACTCTGGCTCAGATACTGCGATTTTCCAATGGTCCACACAACCTGCAGACCAGGAGACTCCCTCCGGCACCTACAATGCCAAGCTAAAATCCACTGGCTTGAAATTCTCACAGCCAGCATAGCAGCCTGAGCTCAACCTGGGACTTTCAAGCTTGGTGTGGGGAGGGTCACCTGCCATTGCTGAGGCTCCAGTAGGTGGTTTCAACATTGCCTGTGTAAACAAAGCCACCAGGAAATTAACACAGCAGCTGGGCAGAGCCCAGAATGGCAGTTCAGTGAAGC
Source organism: Plecturocebus donacophilus (assembly GCA_004027715.1). Classification (NCBI taxonomy): domain Eukaryota; kingdom Metazoa; phylum Chordata; class Mammalia; order Primates; family Pitheciidae; genus Plecturocebus; species Plecturocebus donacophilus. The sequence continues at coordinate 40,539 of PVKP010018945.1, read as the reverse complement.
CTCTGCAGGCAGATAGACAGGTAGATTTCCTTCTTGCTGGGCAGGGCATCTTAGAAAAGAAAGACAGCAGCCCGTCCAGGACTTACAAAGCCCCCACCTTCCTGGGACAGAGCACTTGGGAAAAGGAGTGGTTGTGGGTTCAGCTTCAGCAGATTTAAATGTCACAAGGCTGGTTCAACATCTGCAAATCTATAAACGTAATCCATCACATAAACAAAACCAAAAACAAAGACCACATGATTATCTCAATAGATGAAGAGAAGGCCTTTGACAAAATTCAGTAGTCCTTTATGTTAAAAACTCTGAATAAACTTGATGTCGATGGATCATATCTCAAAATAATAAGAGCCATTTGTGACAAACCCACAGCCAGTATTATACTGAATGGGCAAAACCTGGAAGCATTCCCTTTGAATACTGGCACAAGACAAGGATGGCCTCTGTCACCACTCCTATTCAATATAGTATTGAAGCAAGATCAAACAAACTCAAAAGCCATCAGGCAAGAGAAAGAAAGTGTGTTCAAATAGTAAGAGAGGACGTCAAATTGCCCCTGTTTGCAGATGATATGATTGTATATTTAGAAAACCTCATCATCTCAGCCCAAAATCTCTTTAAGCTGATAAGCAACTTCAGCAAATTCTCAGGATAAAAAATCAGTGTGCAAAAATCACAAGCATTCCTATACACCAGTAACAAACAGCCAAACCATGAGTGAACTCCCATTCACAATTGTTACAAAGAGAATAAAATACCTAGGTATACAACTAACAAACAAGGGATGTGAAGGACCTCTTCAAGAAGAACTACAAACCACTGCTCAAGGAAATAAGAGAGGACACAAACAGATGGAAAAACATTCCATGCTCATGGTTAGGAAGAATCAATATCGTGAAAATGGCCATACTGCTCAAAGTAATTTATAGACTCAATGCTATCCCCATCAAGTTACCAATGACTTTCTTCACACAACTGGAAAAAACCACCTTAATCTTCATATGGAATCAAAAAAAAAGAGCCCAGATAGCCAAGACAATCCTAAGTGGGGGAAAAAAAAAAAAGCTGGAGGCATCATGCTACCTGACTTCAAACTATATTACAAGGCTACTATGATCAAAACAGCATGATACTGCTACCAAAACAGAGATATACACCAATGGAACAGAACAGAGGCCTCGGAAAGACCACCACACAACTACAACCAACTGATCTTTGACAAACCTAACATAAACAAGCAATGAGTAAAGGATTCCCTGTTTAATAAATAGTGTTGGGAAAACTGGCTAGCCATATGCAGAAAGCTGAAACTGGATCCCTTCCTTACACCTTATACAAAAATCAACTCTAGATGGATTAAAGATTTAACCATGAGGCCTAACACCATAAAATCCCTAGAAGAAAACCTAGGCAGTACCTTTCAGGACATAGGCATGGGCAAGGACTTCATGACAAAAACACCAAAAGCAATGGCAACAAAAGCCGAAATTGACAAATGGGATCTAATTAAACTTAAGAGCTTCTGCACAGCAAAAGAAACAATCATTAGAGTGAACCGGCAACCAACAGAATGAGAAAAATTTTTACAATCTACCCATATGACAAAGGGCTAATATCCAGAATCTACCGAGAACTTAAACAAATTTACAAGAAAAAAAACAACCCCATCAAAAAGTGGGCAAAGGATATGAACAGATGCTTTTCAAAATAAGACATTTATGCAGCCAACAAACATGAAAGAAAGCTGCTCATCACTGGTCATTAGAGAAATGCAAATAAAAATCACATTGAGATATACCACGTCATGGCTGTTAGAATGGCAATCATTAAAAAATCAGGAGCAAACAGATGCTAGAGAGGATGTGGAGAAATAGGAACACTTTTACACTGTTGGTGGGAGTGTAAATTAATTCAACCCTTGTGGAAGACAGTGTGGCGATTCCTCAAGGATCTAGAACTAGAAATATCATTTGACCCAGCAATCCCATTACTGGGTATATACCCAAAGGATTATAAATCATTCTATTATGAAGACACATGCACACGGATATTTACTGTGGTACTGTTCACAGTAGCAAAGACTTGGAACCAACCCAAATGCCCATCGATGATAGACTGGACAAGGAAAATGTGGCAGATATACACCATGGAATACTCTGCAGCCATAAAAAAGATGAGTTCATGTCCTTTGCAGGGACATGGATGAAACTGGAAACCATCATTCTCAGCAAACTGACACAAGAACAGAAAACTAAACACCACATGTTCTCACTCATAAGTGAGTGTTGAACAATGAGAACACACAGAGACAGGGAGGGGAACATTACAAACCAGGACCTGTGGGGTAGGGGGATTGGGGAGGGATAGCATTAGGAGAAATACCTAATGTAGATGACAGGGCGATGAATGCAGCAAACCACCACCATATTTGATGACTATGTAGATATGTATAATATTGTGCATGTCCAGTGCAGGCTTGGCAGAAGTCTTCAGAAGACAAAGTCTTATGCAGAAAAAAGATCCATGTTTAAAATTGTCTTCCTAGTCTCTGATGAAAAAAATTTGGAAAAATCACATAATCAGTAAGATAAGGGAATATGATACTTTTTCCAATTCAAGTTTGTTCTTAACTATTACTATATAGTATGGTATCTTTTCCCAACCTATTATATTTGAAGAAAGAATTTGTCAGAAAAAAATCACTGTAACAACTACTTACCTTGAAAAAATGGAATGAAGATTAATTATATCATTTTAAAAAGTTAGTATAGGGACATAAACAGAAAGAAATAGGTACTTTTGTTACCCAATAATTTTACTTAATTGAGTGACTCATAGTCACCGTTCTAGAAGTTCAGAGAATAAAAACGTCTCCTGTTTGCTCAGAAATGGCAAATATAATAAAAATGCCATGGACAAGGGTACAATGTGTGTAAAATTTCTAGACCCAGAAAGACAGCAAAGCAATGCACCAAGAATGTGTTCCTTATGGCTTTACCAAGGCTTACTTCTCTTTTCCTTTCCTTCTAGGCTGCCCTATCAAAGGTCACCCTGTCCCTAATATCACCTGGTTTCATGGCGGTCAGCCAATTGTCACTGCCACAGGACTGAGGTATCACATCTTGGCAGCCGGACAGATCCTTCAAGTTGCAAACCTTAGTAGTGGGTCTCAAGGGGAATTCAGCTGCCTTGCTCAGAATGAGGCCGGGGTGCTCATGCAGAAGGCATCTTTAGTGATCCAAGGTAAGAAACCCTGCAGGCTTTGCATACTTGACTTATTTCTTGAACAAGAAAGCCCACTTGGGAATCCGATTATCTAGTAGAACAAAGTGATTTCTGATCTCCAGTGGTGCCCAGGGCATGAAAACCGAAGCTGCACCATGTTTCCATACAGTAAGACTCTACTTCTTCCAACACGGCCCTTGAGAAGAGCCATCATGCCCCATCCAAGCAGAACCTGGAAAAGCCAGTGCTGCCTTCATACATAGGCCCTTCTGCTTATAATGTTGCTGTAGCTCAGGACCATGGAAACACCACTCTGTATCAAAGTCAGATGTGATTCCTTTATGCTGATTTAACTGGTACAGATCTCACACACACACAGGGTAGCCTGTTTGGTTACTGCCTCCTGCCTAGAGAGACAGGGCTGGGGCCAGTGTCTGCTGATCATTCTGGAGAGTCTTCGGCTTTAGTCGTAGGCTGAGGGCTTTCCAGGCCCCTTTCCTTTGATGCTGGCAAAGAAGAGACTGAGAAGCCCACGTGGTTCATGCATGAACCTTCTTGAAAAACAGGCAGGTCAGAAAGCTTCTGGGCGGGGCCTGGCCTTCACTGCACCAAGAAAGAATTGTAAATGAGGCCAAAACAGTGGGAAAGAGGGAAAAGTGTCCTTTTTATGAAAACTGTGTGAGGCTTTGGAGTTTTCCATAGGCTGGTTCTACCTGTGGCCTATGTGGGATTCCAAAAGGAAGGCTTCAGTGGGAAGGGACAGTTTTCTGCCAGTATGGCACAAGAGGATGGAGAAAGGAGGGAAATTTTTCTAAGCAGATAAGTTTTCTTCTTAAATATCCCCCCTCACCATTTGGCTTTTCAGACAGGAAAACAAATGTTCCATTTTCTGGCCAGCCAGCTATTGTCTGCAGAAACCAGAAGCCAGGGCCTATTTGCAAGACTTGTAATATACAACTTTGCAAATAAGCACTCAAAATTTACCACCTCTATTTATTTTTAACAGCTTTCCTATCAGTGACTCCCAGCCCCCAACTCAACTCGCTTTCTTACTGATGTCATTGTCTCATGTAAATAAGCACTCCCTGGATAGGCTGGTTTTTTTGGTACCATTTGCAAATCTGCACTTTTAAATGTGATGGCTAAATATTTTGCTATATTTATACCTCTTTGTAGAAAACAGAGTCACTTTCTGGTAAGCCAATGAGAAAAAAAAATGGTGTGTTAGCAAATATCTTTAAAAATAAGATGACGTATGGCATTATTTCCTGTCCCCACAGTAACTTGGTAAGTTGAGGGTCACTGTACTCATTTCATGGCTGAGGCCCCTAGAGACCACGTGACTTGCCCAAATAGTTCAGGAATGGTGCCCACTGAGGAGCAGGGCCTCATTCATAATAGCTCTTCTCCCTCAGCCTACAAATCCACCCCCTTCCACCCTCTCCCTGCCCAGAAGGAATTCAGAGTGTGGGCAATGATGCTATCATCTTTTCTACTCTGCTCCTCCTCCCATGACAGATTACTGGTGGTCTGTGGACAGACTAGCAACATGTTCTGCCTCCTGTGGTAACCGGGGACTCCAGCAGCCTCGCTTGAGGTGCCTGCTCAACAGCACGGAGGTCAACCCTGCCCACTGCGCAGGGAAGGTTCGCCCTGCGGTGCAGCCCGTCGCGTGCAATCGGAGAGACTGCCCTTCTCGGTGAGTGTGATGGATGCCAGCTCAGACCTCCCCACCTATGATGGGCCCTCAATTTTAGCAAAGTCGATGGCCAGCCCTTGAGTAGCGCTGTGCAGGGAGAGATGCCAGCCAAGGAGCTGTTCTTCCCTGTAGACATAGGCTTGTCAGGCCTCTTCGCCTTGCTGAAAATAGCCCCACTAATGGCCATTCAGGCTTCCCAGTGCCCAGTGGGGTCTGTGCAGGGAGCAAGAGCATCCCAGGGCCTGCAAGCCATAGACCACTCCCCATTCTACAGCAGTCAACTGACTCTGAGTTGTTTGTAGAAAGCCAAGGTCTTGTCTTTTCAACTGAACAGCTGAGGAAACAGTGATTACTGGGCTTGGCCTGTCCTCCAAGTCTAACCTTAAATACCTGTGCTAATCAGTATTCCAGTTTAGTTGAGAAAATCTTTTCTTCTTTTCTACAAAGGCTTGCATCTCACTCAAGTTGGAATAAATCTCTGTTTCAGATAGTAGCCTCAAGCTCTGCCTTTGGGTCCCTCGTGTGGCCCAGAATGACACCCAGGGCCTCTGCCACCTTGCTGATGCTTCCAGAGGCTATGAGTTCCACTGTGTACCCCATCCTCAGCAGTAGTTAAATGGATAGTAGATGGGCTTGGAGTTGGCACTGATGTGGTGCTGAGAGCCTTGGGGGCACTTGGCTCGGCCCTGGAATGCCCCTTCACTCCCTATCTGTAGGACTTTCATACAGTACTTAGGCAACTGCTTTCTGTTTTGCCAGCTGAGTCATAAAGAGCAGCTGAAACCAGGAGAGACTCAATGAAATATGAAACATGCTCATTAATATCAGCAGTTTGACTTGCTGACGGGAAGGTTTCCACAGGAATGATTAATGTCCTTTTATACCCTTCCTGAACTGTAACATAGCCTGGCCCTCTCCTTTCTCAAACCCCCCACCTTAGCTCCTGAAAAACTGCTGAAACGTATATTTGGAAATAAAACTTGATTGAAATGCAGGCCTGACATTCACCAGGGATATAAGAGGCTGGAAAACTGCCCTTGCCAAGCTGTGCAAAATGAAGAAGAGATCTTTGACGTGCCAGGAACTTTTTGACTTGATTTGGTGATGGTTAGAGTCAATCAGCTTAATTTACTCCTGCAAATGAAATAATAATGGCTCTGTTTTCTTGGGTTTCAATGGCCCCAGGAGTTTTTAAACACCTCTTGCCTGCTTCCTAAGTGGCTCTGCTCCTGTGGGTTGGAAATCTACATGCAGTCATCCCTCTACAAGGCAAAAGAGCAGGAAAGTTGCCACAAAACTAAATGAGTCACAGATCCAGATTTAGGAGGAATTTGCTCCCCTTTCCTACTACATGCCTCTCCTGAAAGCCAGATGTGGTGCCACTTGGCTAGGAAGTAGCCATAGGTTCACCTTTGACCCGTTTTCCTGCCAGGCATTTTGAACACTTAGTATCCTTCTTTGCATGTGAACTAGTGTTGCCCTGGTTGTCTCTTTGAATAGAACCAGGAAACCCTACTGTGACCCAGGTGGCATTTTTAACCACTTTGTTAGATAAATTTTCTCTATCACTAAAACCAAAGAGTGGGATTTTTTTGTTCTAGATGACATGAGCAACAAGTCTTGCAATTTCCCCTGGCCATCTCCTCCTTTCTGAGAATTATCACAGGGCGCACACATGCAACGAGAAACCCCGCATGGTTCTTTATGGACCAAGGATGTTCCCAGTTTACAGGCTGGCTTTGTGAGAAAATTCCATTTGTCAGTGTCAATTTTGGAACCTAATATTCAGAGAACAACTATTCCTACCACATATGCAGCCCTCTGAGAGGTATAAGACCTATAGACTACTGCAGAGAGATGGGAGGAACTTGACATGTTTCTGAGGGATTGACCAAAGTGTGCAGTAGAAGTACACTGAGCACCACCAGACAAAGCCTTGACTTCAGTGAGGCCCAGATTACTTTCTGGGTCAGGAGGTGGCACAAATTTGGATCTGATTTCCCTAGAAAAACTGTCCCTCCTCTGTCATATGCTTGGATCTCCTTTAGGAGGTATCAACACTGCAGTTACAAAACAATAAATTTATTTTCTTACAATTTTGAAGGCCGCAAGTCCAAAATCAAGGTAGCAGGAGGGTCACACCACCTCCAAAGGTTCTAGACAGAATCTGCTTCTGGTGGCCCCAGGAGTTCGTTGGCTTGTGGCCACTTAAGTCCAACTTCAGCCTTCATGGCCACATTGTCTCCTCCTCTTCTCTATATGTAATCTCCCTCTGCTTTTCTCTGTAATAACACTTGTTATGGCAGGCATTTAGGGCCCAGCCAGATAATCCAAGATAATCCATAATTATGTCTGCAAAGAACCTTGCCAAATAAGATAACATTCACAGGCACTAGGGATTTGACATAGATATCTTTTGGAGGAGTCATTTTTTCAGCCTGCCTTTCCAAGTAAATACTGTGAAAAGAACCTTGGCCCCAAATTAGTGGCAAGAGCAGGGATGTGGGGGTGTGGGGAGGGGGGTCTCTTTTCCCCACAGCCTGACCCTTTAGAGTTCTCCTGACACTTCTTCCTTTCCCCAGGTGGATGGTGACCTCCTGGTCTGCCTGTACCCGGAGCTGCGGGGGAGGTGTGCAGACCCGCCGAGTGACCTGTCAGAAGCTGAAAGCCTCTGGGATCTCCACCCCTGTGTCCAATGACATGTGCACCCAGCTCGCTAAGCGGCCTGTGGACACCCAGGCCTGTAACCAGCAGCTGTGTGTGGAGTGGGCCTTCTCCAGCTGGGGCCAGGTGAGGAGCCAGAGAGGTTGTTATTTGAAAGCTAAATCTAAAGGTGTGGACCCTGCCACAGTAGGAAGTAAAATGCTATCACCGCCACCTCCTCCTTTCACATTCTGGTTGGCCAGCAGAGACACCCCCAGAGCAGCAGGATTTTAATTCTTTGTGCAATTTTATGAGGTCATGTGATTAAATGTTTTTAGGCAGTTAGCAAGTCAAAACATTTTGCAATTGGCCATCTATACATTATTACATTCACGTCCTCCACTCCCACCTCCAGGTGTGTTCTTTGGAAAACAATCACTTGTGACTTTCTATTAACACACTAACAACCGTGGCCATCTTAATGAAAATCAAATGTTTTTGGACATAGAATTCATGTTGCAACCCATAAGCCATTTGTGTCCCAGGTAAGTCAAGGCTACTGCTCACTGCTGGCCAATGAACATGCCTCGCTGGAGACTCCTTTCTGGAGCCTCTAATAAGCCCTCCTTATTTCCAGTAACATAATGTATGTGCTTCATAATCAAAGAGGCATGAGCCCCCCTTACCCCACTGCCTGGGGAATATCATCTTTCTCTTACCTGGAAAAGCCCACTTCTCACAGCTCACATTCATCTCAAGACAGCTCTGCTTCCAGGCCCTCAAGGCTTATTGGCAGTTTGTAAAATTACAATAGCAAACAGGTCTGGCTGCACATGAGAGATGTTTCTGCATTGTGTCATCAAGGTCACTCAAGGTGGGGACATACAGTGCACCAGTGATTATGTTTCCTAACAGAGAGAAAAATACACAGGTCTTTCTCCCTTTCTCCATCCCTTCCCTTCAGAAAATTCACCCTCCTTCTTTTTTGTAAAACTCTCAAGGCCAGTATATTTCCAGCTTTAATGTGAATCACCTGGGAATCTTATTAAAGATACAAATTCTAATATGGTAAGTCTGAGGTAGAACTTGGGATGCTGAATTTTATAGAACTTCTGGTAATGTCAATGCTACTAGCCCAAGGGTTACCCTTGAAAGAATAGTAAGGCTTGAGGCATTATAAATTAGAGGCAAATGCTTCATCTCACCATCGTGTTGATGTTTTTCTGCTGGTAATATTGTTGATAGTGTGCTTCAAACTGTAGATGCTCCTCAGACCTCCACATTCCACTCCTGTGAGAATGAAAATGATACTTTCTAACAAAAAAAAATTCCTTTTGGAATAGTGTTATGCAAATGTTTTTTCTTCTGCCTACCTTCATGAAGTCTATGAAAACATGCTGATTTTAGTCCAAGTAAAACTAAGACCACCTTCTTAGCTCCAGCAATCTGGCTTCATATAATAATTCAACTTTCTTATTTTAATCCAACATACATTTATGGGACACCTGTCTTGGGTGGAGAATGTGTCCCATATAAGCATGTGTGGAGAATGTAAGGGAAAAGCAGCCCACAACATTTGCAGGAGAATGAGGTGACAGGATAGAAATGTGGCTTGGAAAGCAGGTGCAAGATCATAAAAGGGTATTCTATGCTGTACAGAGAATTTGGATTTTATTATAAGTGCAACTACAAAGATTTTTAAGGAGTGGAACAGAGTTAGACTTTTAAGATTACTGTCTGGCCAGGCACAATGGCACATGCCAGTAGTCTCAGCTAATCAGGAGGCTGAGGCAGAAGGATCACTTGAGAGGTCAAGGCTGCAGTGAGCTGTGATCACACCACTTTCACTACTCCAGCCTCAGTGACAGAGTAAAACCCTGTCTTAAAGGAAAAAAAAAAGTGGGGGTGGGGAGTATGTTCTTTGCAGTAAAGTGGAAGGACTACAGAAAGAGAAGCATAATCTAGGTGAGCAATTACAGTGACCAGAATGAAGGTACTGAGCAGTACCAATGGAGAGAAAGCCATTTCCTCTTTGTAAGTGTGATTCACATGGCTTTCATGATCCGCTGGATATTGGGGATGAGAGAAAGAAAGTCAGTCAAAATTTAGCTGGAGGTTCTGAATTGAACAAGTAGGCAGGAATACAGAAAAAAAGAGGGTGGATTGGTACTACATGGAATTGTCTGGGACATGTTTAGTATGAGATATCTAAGTAGAGATGTTCATTAGATAGTTGCACACATAGGTCTGGAACTTAAAAGAGAGCTGTACTAAACACTATCAATTCGAAAGTCATTAGTATACAAGTGGTAGCTAACAATCATAGATGATATCACCCAGAGAGAGAGAAAGGATCAAATTAAGAAAAGGCACAGGACAGAACCCAGGGTAACACAGCACTTATTAAACTGTGAGAAGAAGAGGGGAAAAAATTAACCTATTGAGTAGGAAAGTTCAGAGACCAGAAGCTTTTTCCAGAAGGAAAGAAGTTAATGGTATCAAAATACATTCAGTAGAATAAACAAGATCCAAAATAAGCATTGGCCTTATTTTGTACACACAGTGCAGGTCTGAACTTGACTGACAGGCAGTTACTGGTAACTCTGTGAATGGCAGTTTCAGTAGGAAAGGAGGCACTGAAATTAAACCAGCAATATATTTAGGTACAAAGAAGAGTGGAGGAAGGAAGTAATTCCTGGGACACATTAATCCTTCAAGAATTCCCAGTGTAGTCAAGGGACATCAGCAAAATGGCAGCTTAAGAAGCTCCAAGTCCATGTTGCCTTATGTAAGCATCAAAAAAACAACTGGAGCCTGGCTAAACTAACCTTATAAGTGCTCTGGAAAACAGCCCAAGTTCCACAGCAACCAAGCAAACAGCCAATAAAGAAAAAGCCATCTTTAAAATGATAGGAAATTTCCCGGTATTTTCATTCATCCTTGCCCCACTCCCCCGTGTGGCATGGTTTTGATCATCTTTACAAGGTGGCAGCCACTACTTGTGAACTCTGCAGAAGGACTACAGATCTGCCGACAGCTGGGAAAAGAGATTGTGGGTAGAGCCATACAACTGACCCTCTAGACACTCAAAAGCAGCTATGTATATGGAGAAGGCCCATACAAACTACATAAAAGATCTGAGAAGACCTTACATTTTCACCTCAGACTGATTAGCTAGGTATACTCTGAGCATAGTAATCAGTGATGGACTGCCCCATTCCATAGCCAGTCTGCAGAGACTAAGAGAGATGGCTGTTTTTCAAATGCCCAATTTTCAACAATGAAATCACAAGCCTTACAAAGAAATGCAAAATTATGGCCCATTTAAAGGAAGAAAATAAACATAGGCATTGAACATAAAAGACAAATACTTTAAAACAACTGTCTTAAATATGATTATAGAACTAAAGGTAAACAAAGGACAGAAATTATAAAAAGGACTCAAATTTGGGAGCTGAAAATACTATAACTGAATTGAAAAATTTACTGGCAGGATTCAACAGCAGATTTCGCAGGCAGTACAGAGAATCTTCAAACCTAAAGATAGGCCAATCAAAATTATTAAGTCTGTGGAGAAGAAAAACAATGAAGAAAATAAAGAGAGCCTAAAATATTTGTGAGACACTTTCAAGTGGACCACCATATATATTGTGAGAGTCTCAGAAGAGAGAAAGGAGTTGAAAGATTATTTGCAGAAATAATGGCCAAAATCTTTCCAAATTTGATGAAAGACATGAATCTACAAATCCAAGAATCTAAACAAACTCCAAGTTGAAAAACCCAAAAGGACCCACACTAAGACACATTAAAATCAATCTTAAGAAACAAAGAGGAAATCTTGAAAGCAGCAAGAAAAGCAACTCATTGTGTACAAGAAATTCTCAATAATAATATAAACTGATTTCTCAGCAGAAACCTTGCAGGACAGAAGGCAGTGAAATTATATATTTAAAGTGCAGAAAGATGAGGAGGGCTAAGATGGCTGATTAGAAGCAGCTACAGTCCACAGCTCTCACAAAGAGGAATGAAAATGGTGAGTGAATTTGGAACCTTCATCTGAAATATCCAGGTTCTCTCATTGGGATTGACTAGACAATCACTTGACCCATGGAGAATGAAGAAAACCTGGGTAGGCACTGGCCCACCTGGGAGCAGCATGGAGCCAAAGGAACCTTCACCCCCAGCCAAGGGAAGTGGTAAGTGATTGTGCAGCCCCACCCAGGAAACCACCCTTCTCCTGTGGATCTTTGCAACCCATAGAACAGGAGATCCCCTAGTGAGCCAATGCAATCAAGGCCTTGGGTTTGACACACAGAGCTGTGCAGTGTCTCAGCAAAGCAGTCACTCAGACTCACACAAAAACCCAGGAGTTTTTCCGACTCCATCCCTAGGACTCCTGGGCAGCCAAGCAGCATCATTCTGCAGGCACCACTTTCACAGCACCTCACAAGTTAAGACTCACAGGCTTGGAATTCCAGCTGGCCAATGCAGCAGGCTGGAGACTTCCTGAGACAGATGAGTTCCCAGGGGGAGGGGTGGCCACCATTTCTGTGTTTAGGTCAACTCAGCTATTGTAGCCTGCCAGCGTCAGTGAATCCAGGCAGCCCAGCTGAGGAGAAGTCCCCCAAATACAGCACAGCTGCTGTGCCAGCTTGTAGCCAGAGTGATTCTTTAAGTGTGACCCTGATTCATCCCACCTTACTGGGTGAGGCCTCTCTGAAGCAATTTCAGCAACTCCAGCTAAATCTAGACAACTCCAGCTAAATCCATACAAATCTCTGATCTCTCCCTGGGACAGAGCCCCTGTCAGGAGGGGCAATCACAGTCTCTGCAGTTCAGTTGGCTCAGCCTGTCCAGGCAGTCTGGACAAGGAAGGGTTCCCCCCAACACAGCACAGCTGATCTATCAAAAAACTGATTAAGTGGGTTCCTGATCCCATTCCTCCTTACTGGGTGAGACCTCCCAACAGGAGTCTCCAGACACCTCCTATAGAAGCATCTGGGCCAGCAACAAGTCAGTACCCACCTGGGACAGAGCTCCCAGAGGAAGGGGCAGGCTGTTATCTTTGCTGTTTTGGAGACTTCACTGGTGATACCTCCAGGTAAGGGGAAAACCCAGGCAGCTAGGGCCTAGAGCTATCCCTCAGCAGCCCTATAGAAGAGTGGCCTGACAAACAGCAGTAACAACAACATCAACAACAGAGACCCCACAAAATCTCCATTCATAGGTCAGCAACCTCAAGATCAAAGGATGAGAAAGAATCAACAAAGATGCTGAAAGCTCAAAAAGTCAGAGTGCCTCTTCTCCTCCAAGTGAACACACCACCTCTCCAGCAAGGGCATAGAACTGAGCTGAGGCTGAGATGGTTGAATTAACAGAAGTAAGCTTCAAAAGGCGGGTAATAACAAACTTCACTGAGCTAAAGGAGTATGTTGTAACCCAATGCAAAGAAGCCAAGAATCATGATAAAATAATAGAGGAGCTGGTAACCAGAATAGCCAGTTTAGAGGAGAAGCATAATGACCTGATGGAGCTGAAAAACACAACATGAGAAATTCACAACGTAGTCATAAGTAGCAGTAGCAGAACAGACCAAGCAGAATAAAGAACCTCAGAGCTTGAAGACTATCTTTCTGAAATAAGACAGGCAGACAAGAATAGAGAAAAAAGAATAAAAAGGAACAAACAAGACCTCTGAGAAATATGGGACTATGTAAAAAGACCAAACCCATGACTGATTAGGGTACTTGAAAGAGACAGGGAGAACAGAAATAAGTTGGAAAATCCAGCAGCACATCAAAAAGCTTATCCACCATGATCAGTTGGCTTAATCCTTGGGATGCAAGGTTGGTTCAACATACACACAGCAATAAATGCCATTCATCACATAAAAAGAACTAAAGACAAAAAACACAATTATCTCAATAGACACAGGAAAGGCTTCCAATAAAATTCAGTACATTTTGATGTTAAAAACTCTCAAACTTATGTATTGAAGGAACATACCTCAAAATAAGAGCCACATATGACAAATTGACAGTCAGTATTTTACCAAATGGGACATGCTGAAAGCACTCCCCTTGAAAACCAGCACAAGACAAGGAGGCCCTCTCTCACCACTCTTATTCAATATAGCATTGGAATTTATGGCCAGGGCAATCAGGTAAGAGAAACAAATAAAGCATATTCAAATAGGAAGAGAGAAAGTCAGATTATCTTTGTTTGCAGATGACATGACCCTTTATCTATAAAACCCCATCATCTCAGTCCAAAAGCTTCTTAAACCAATAAGCAACTTCAGCAAAGTCCCAGGATACAAAATTAATGTGCAGAAATTGCTGGCATTCCTATATACCAACAACAGGCAAAGAGCCAAATCATGAATGAACTCCCATTCACAATTGCTACAAAGAGCATAAAATACCTAGGAATACAGTTAACAAGGAAAGTGAGGGACCTCTTCAAGGAGAACTACAAACCACTGATCAGGGAAATCAGAGAGGACACAAACAATTGGAGGAACATTCCATGTTCATGGACAGGAAGAATCATTATCATGAAAATGGCCATACTGCCCAAAGGAGTCTATAGATTCAATGCTATTCTTATTAAACTACCATTGACATTCATCACAGAGTTAGAAAAAACTATTTTAAAATTTCTATGGAACCAAAAAAGAGCCTGAATAGCCAAGACAGTCATAAGCAAAAAGAAGACAGTTGGAGGCATCATGCTACCTGACTTCAAACTATACTACAGTAACTAAAACAGTATGGTAATGGTATAAGAACAGACACACAGACCAATGAAACAGAGAACTCAGAAATAAGACCACATACCTACAACCATCTGATCTTTGACAAACCCGACAAAAACAAGCAATGGAGAAAAGATTCCCTGTTTAATAAATCGTGCTAGGATAACTGGCTAGCTGTATGCAGAAAACTGAACTGGACCCCTTCTGTGTGCCGTATATAAAAATTAACTCGAGATGAATTAAAGACTTACATGTAAAACCCCAAACTCTAAAAACCCTAAAAGAAAATTCTAGGCAAATTCAAAACCTAGGCACAAGCAAAGATTTCATGATGTAGACATCAAAAGCAATTGCAACAAAAGCAAAAATTGACAAATGGGTTCTAATTAAAGAGTTTCTGCACAGCAAAAGAAACTATCATCAGAGTGAACAAACAACCTACAAAATGGGAGAAAAATTTTGTCATCTACCCATCTGACAAAGGTCTAATATCCAGAGTCTACAAGGAACTTAAACAAATTTACAAGAAAAATACAACCCTATTAAAACGTGGGCAAAGGACATGAACAGACAGTTCTCAAAAGAAGACATTCATGTGGCCCACAATCGTGAAAAAAAGCTCAACATCACTGATCATTAGAGAAATGCAAATCAAAACCACAACGAGATAGCATCTCATGCCCATCAGAATGGCGATTATGAAAAAGTCAAGAAACAGATGCTGTGAGTTTGCAGAGAAAAAGGAATGCTTTTACACTGTTGCTGGGAATATAAATTAGTTCAACCATTGTGGAAGACAGTGTGCTGACTCCTCGAAGATCTAGAGGCAGAAATGCCATTTGACCCAGCAGTTCCATTACTGGGTATATACCCAAAGGAATATAAATCATTCTGTTATGAATGATTTATATACATACACATGCACATGTATGTTTACTGCAGCACTGTTCACAATAGCAAAGGCATAGAATCAACCCAAATGCCCATTAAGGATAGATAGAATAAAGAAAACGTGGTACATGTATACCATGCAACCATAATACTATGCAGCCATAGAAAGGAATCAGATCATGTCCTTTGCAAGGACATGGTTAGAGCTGAAAGCTGTTATCTTCAGCAAAGTAACCCAGGAACAGAAAACCAAATACTGCGTATTTCCACTTACAAGTGGGAGGTGAATGGTGAGAACACATGGACACATTAGGGGAGACAGCACACACTGGGGCCTGTTGGGGTGGGCGAGGAAGAGTATCAAGACAAATAACTAAAAGATGCTGGTTTTAATACCTAGGCGACGGGATGGTCTGTGCTGCAAACCACACGTTTACCTATGTCACAAACCTGCACATCCTGCACATGTAGCCCAGAACTTGGGGGAAAAAAAAAGAAATATCAAAGACTTGTTAATGTAAAAATGTAAGGACAGCCAAAAACAGATAGTCTAGTGCCTCCCTCCCCTCTCTCACCATGCGACATACCAGTTCCTCTTGCCTTCCTCGATGATTCTAAGCTTCTTGAGCCCTCACCAGAAGCAACTGCTGGCACGATGTTTCTTGTACTGCCTGTAAAACCATGAGCCAAAATTTTTTTTTCTTTATAAACTAAGAAAAAAAAATTATAAAGTGTAGAAAGAAAAAACTATCAACCATGAATTATCTGGCAAAAGTGTCCTTCAAAAGTGAGGGGGAAATTATGACATTCCAAGATAAAAGCTAGGGAGTTTGTTAACTCCAAGCCACATGAACATATACTCTCCAATGAAGATAAGTAGATGGGCACATATTAAAACCAGTTTTTTTTTTCATAGCTCCACTTTTTATTTTGTGTAAGATTTAAAAGAAATGCATAAAAAGTAATTATAAATCTGTTAGTGGATATACAGCATATAGATATAATTTTCACACCAATAATGTAAAGTGGGGATAGGAAACAGAGATGTATGCATGTAGAGTTTTGTATGAATTGATAGCAATTCTAATTAGATTGTTATACCTTTGAGATATGATATGATATGTAATCCCCATGGTAACAACAAAGAAAAGATGTATAGACAATAGTCAAAGGAAAATGAGGAACAAAATTTGTCACTACAAAAAAGCAGCTAATCACAAAAGACAATGTAAGTGGAGGGAATGATGGGGGAGAGCTGTAAGATGTGCATAAAAACAAATAATAAAATGACAAAACTAAGTTCTTCCCTATCAGTAATTACTTTAAAGAAATTAAACCCCCAAAGTCATATATTGGCCTGGTAGATGTTAAAAAGAAAAAAGGCATAATTCAACTCAATGCTGTCTACAAAAGACTTGCTTGAAATCTAAAGAAAAAATAGGTTGAAAGGGAAGGAATGGAAAAAGATATTCCATGTAAATAAAAACCAAAAGCTGAGGTAGCTATACTAAATCAAACGACATAGACTATATAATGATAAAAGGGTCAATATACCAAGAACATATAACGGTTATAAACATGCATGCACCAAACATCAGAGCCCCAAAGTATATTAATGAAACATTGACAGAATTGAAGAGAGAAATAATTAGTTCTATAATAGAAACTGCAGAACCCACTTTCAACAATGAATAGGACAACTAAACAAAAGATCAGTAAAGAAACAGAGTAACTGACCAATACTGTAAACCAACTGGAGTAACATACATACAGAACACTTGTTTTTCTCAATGCACATGAAAAAATATCCAAAAAAAGACTATGTTATGCCAAAAAAATGCTTAATACATTTTATAAGAATGAATTTATAGAGTATCTTTTCCAACCACAGTGAAGGAAACTAGAAGTCAACAGCAAAAGGAAAATTGGAAAATTCACAAATATGTGGAAATCAAGACACAAACAGCAGCATATCAGCCAGAAAAGAAATAACAAGGAAAATTAGAAAATACCTTATGACAAGTGCAAACAAAACCGCAACATACCAAAATGCATGAAGCACAGAGAAAAAAGTGCTAAAAGATTACATTCAAAAAGAAAGACTTCTAATCAACAACTTAATTTTACAACTTAAAAATTTACAGAAAACAAGCAAACGAAACCTAAAGCTAGCAGAAGGAAGAGGATAATAAAGATTAGAGAATAGTAAAGAAAACTCAGCAAAACCAAAAGTAAATTCTTCAAACAGATTGACCAAAATAGACAAACTTCTAGCTATATTGGCAAAGAAAAAAAGAGAGAAGACTCAAAATCCTAAAATCTGTAATGAAAATGGAGACATTACTACCAGGTCTTACAGAAATAAAAAGGATTGGCTGGGCAGGGTGGCTGATACCTGTAATCTCAACACTTTGGGAGTCCAAAGCAAGTGGATCACTTGAAGTCAGGGGTTGAGACCAGCCTGGTAAATCATGGCAAAACCCTGTTTCTACTAAAAACACCAAAATTAGCCAGTTGTAGTGGTGGGTGCCTGTAGTCCCAGCTACTTGGGTGGCTGAGAGTCAGGAATTGCTTGAATCCAGGAGGTGGACGTTGCAGTGAGCAGAGATCACACCACTGCACTCCAAGACTCTGTCTCAAAACAAACAAACAAACAAAAAACAAAACAAGAAAAAAGAAACCAAGTGTTAATCAAAAGTAGAATGAAAAATTAAATCATAGTATGTTCATGAAATAAAGTGCTATATATCAATGAAAATGAACAGACTTCAGTTACATACATAATACATAGTAAGAAAACACCAGATTCAAAACAAACATGAAATATGATTCATTTATGTAAATTTCAAGAACAGGCATAAACTAAACTATTTTAAAAGTTAAGTCTCAGTGGTTACATATGGAGAAGAAGAAACAGAGTAGGCACAAAGCAGGTCTCTGAGTTGCTGACAGTGTTTTATTTCTTCACGTGTATACAGAACTAGCTACATAATTTGTTGGGCCCATGGCAAAATGAAAATGTGGGGCTGCTTGTTCAAAAAGTTTAATGAATGTCAAACTTGTAGAGCATCAAACCAACTACAGTTTTTTTCTAAGGGTGTAGGGACATCCATGCAGCTAGCTTTGCTTCTATACAGTTGCCCCTGGGTCTCTGCAGGTGAATAGTGTCAGGAGCACCTGCATATACCAAAATCCACACAAACTCAAGTCCTGCAGTCAGTCTCACAGAACCTGCCTATACAAAAAGTCAGTCCTCCATATGCATGGGACTCACATCCGAGACCTTTGGTTGAAAAAACACACACATATAAGTGGACCTGCCCAATTCAAACCCATGTTGTTCAAAGGTCAACTATACTCACTTTATAACTCACCAAGATGTACTTCATGTTTTAATCACTTTTTTTTCTTTAATTAGAGACAGAGCCTCCCTAGTCAGGCTACAGAGCTGCAGCTGTTCACAGGTATTATCATGGTAGACTATAGCCTCAAACTCCTGGGCTCAAGCAATACTCCTGCTTCAGCCTTCTGCATAGCTGGGACTACTGGCATGGACCACCACACCTGGCTGTTAAACGGTTTTCTGTATGCACACTGTATGTCACAATGAAACATTACTTTTTAGCTGGGCACAGTGACTTACCCCTGTAATCCCAGCACTTTAGGAGGCCAAGGCAGGTGGCCTGAGACAAAGAGTTCAAGACCAACCTGACCGACGTGGCTAAACTCCATCTCTACTAAAAACAGAAGAATTAGCCAGGTGTGGTGGCACGCTCCTGTAGTCCCAGCTACTCGGAAGCTGAGACAGGATAATCACTTGAATCTGAGAGGCAGAGGTTACAGTGAGCTGACTGTGCGCCACTACATTCCAGCCTGGGCAACAGAGTGAGAGTCTGCCTGAGGGAGAAAAAAAAAAGGGTATTTTTAAAAATATGGTTAAAGATAAATTTTAGATACTCGGGAGGCTGAGGTAGGAGGATCACTTGAGCCTGAGAGGCGAAGGCTGCAGTGAGCTGAGACTGTGCCACTGCACTCCAGCCTGGGCAACAAAAAGAGACCCTGCCAAAAAAAAAAAAAGAAAAGTACATTTTATTATGTGTATTTTATAATTTAAAAAAAAAAAAAAAAGGTGTTAAGGGGCCTTTTTTTTTTTTTACATTTGCCTCAACTCTGCCATGTATTTGTGAATAATAGTGTCAAACTGGGCCCTTCAGAACCCAGATTGGCCATAACTGGCCTTGGGCACAGCTGTCTGGCCCAGGAGAGCTACTTTTACCTTAAATCCTGCTCTTTCAGTGGTTCTTAACCTTTGAGGTCACGTAGCCCTTTGAGTACTTGATGAAAGCTAGAGGGAACCTCTTGCTAGAAAAAAAGTCAATAAACACAAAACTTGTGCTTATACTGTTAAGGATTAACACCCAGCACCGCCCCCAGTGGAACGCTACAGATCCAAAGACCCCCAAGTTAAGAGCCTTTGTTCTCAAGTGACCTCCATGAGATGCCCATCCTCTGAAACAGCAGACGTTGGCTAAAGGCCGCTGCTCTTGTACTTTACGGACAATTGTTGCTAGGCGTGTTTACTGTGATAGGGTCAAGCTCCACCACCTCCGGGGAGAGTTTAACAATCACTATCAGCACATAGCAAGAGAATATGAGGGGGGACTCTGCAGACCTAAGTCTGCTTTCTGTTCAGTCATCCCAGGTTTAACCTGCAGAAAATGAAGCCAGGGAAAGAAAGGATGAAGTTGGTTATTTGGATGACTTTAGCAAGAAAACAATAAACCATATTACCCTCTCTGCACTGAAGGGGTGGAGCTATTTAGGGGTCTTCAGTTCTCAAGTCTACCACCACATTCCTAGCATATTATGACAAAATATCATTTACATGGTTAATCTGAGAGGGGATTGACTTTCTCTTACTGATTCTATGCTACCATTAGCCATTTGCTGGCAGAATGCCCACACACCACAGGAAAGCTAACCATCCCATAAAGAAAACATTATCATGACCACATAATTGGAAGTAAATCACTCCTCAGCAAATGCAAAAGAACGGAAATCATAACAGTCTCTTAGACCACAGTACAATCAAGTTAGAACTCAGAATTCAGAAACTAAGTCAGAACTGCACAACTTCATGGAAACTGAACAACTGGCTCTTGGATGTTGACTGGATAAACGATGAAATGAAGGCAGATAAAGATGTTCTTCAAAACCAATGAGAACCAAGACACAACATACCAGAATCTCTGGGACACATTTAGAGCAGTGTCTAGAGGAAAATATTTAGCAATAAATGCCCACATGAGAAGCAAGGAAAGATCTAAAATCAACACCCTATCGTCAAAATTGAAAGAGCTAGGGGAGCAAGATCAAATAAACTCAAAAGCTAGCAGAAGACAAGAAATAACTAAGATCAGAGCAGAACTGAAGGATGTAGAGACACAAAAATTTTTCAAAAAAAAATCAATAAATCCAGGAGCTGGTTTTTTGAAAAGATCAACAAAATAGACCACTAGCCAGATTAATAAAAAGAATAATCAAATAGATGCAATAAAAAACGATAAAGGGGATATCACCACAGATTCCACAGAAATAGAAACCATCATCAGAGATTATTACGAACAACTCTATGCACATAAACTAGTAAACCTGGAAGAAATGGATAAATTCCTGGACACTTGCCTCCTCCCAAGGCTAAACCAGGAAGAAGTTAAAACTCTGAATAGACCAATAACAAAGACTGAAGTTGAGGCAGCAATTAAAAGTCTACCACCCAAAAAAAGCCCAGGTCCAGATGGGTTCACAGCCAAATTCTACCAGACATAAAAAGAGGAGCTAGTACCATTCCTTCTGAAACTATTCCAAACAATCCAAAAAGAGGAAATCCTTCCCAAATCATTTTATGAGACCAACATCATCCTGATACCAAAACCTGGCAGAGACTCAGCAAGAAAAGAAAACTTCAGGCCAATATCCATGATGAACATAGATGCAAAAATCTTCAATAAAATACTGGCAAACCGATTGCAATAGCACATCAAAAAGCTTATCCACCATGATCAAGTAGGCTTCATCCCAGGGATGCAAGGCTGGTTCAACATATGCAAGTCTATAAACATAATTCACCACATAAACAGAAACAAAGACAAAAACCACATGATTATCTCAATTGATGCAGAGAAGGCCTTTGACAAAATTCAAAAGCCCTTTATGCTAAAAACCCTCAATAAATAGGTATTGATGGAACATATCTCAAAATAACTAAAGCTATTTACGACAAACCAACAGTGAATATTATACTGAATGGGCAAAAACTGGAAGCATTCCCTTTGAAATCTGGCACTAGACAAGGTTGCCCTCTCTCACCACTCCTATTCAATATAGTATTGGAAGTTCTAGCCAGAGCAATCTGGCAAGAAAAAGAAATAAAGGGTATTCAAATAGGAAAGGAGGAAGTCAAATTGTCTCTATTTACAGACGGCATGATTATATATTTACAAGACCCCAACATCTCAGCCCAAAATCTCCTGAAACTGATAAGCAACTTCAGCAAAGTCTCAAGATACAAAATCAATGTCAAAAATCACAGGCATTCCTATACACCAATAACAGACTTAAAGAGAGCCAAATCAAGAATGAACTGCCATTCACAATTGGTACAAAGAGAATAAAATACCAGGAATACAACAAGGAACATAAAGGACCTCTTCAAGGAGAACTACAAACCACTGCTCAATGAAATAAGAGAGGACACAAATAGATGGAGAAACCTCCCATGTTCATGGTTAGGAAGAAACAGTATCATGAAAATGGCCATACTGCCCAAAGTAATTTACAGATTCAATGCTATCCCCATCAAGCTACCAATGACCTTCTTCACAGAACTAGAAAAAAAACACCTTAAACTTCATATGGAACCAAAACAGAGCCCGCATAGCCAAGTCAATTCTAAGCAAAAAGAACAAAGCGGGAGGCATCACACTACTGGACTTCAAACTATACTACAAGGCTACAGTAATCAAAACAGCATGGTACTGGTACCAAAACAGAGATATAGACCAATGGAACAGAACAGAGGCCTCGGAGGCAACACCACACATCTACAACCATCTGATCTTTGACAAACTTGACAAAACAAGCAATGGGGAAAGGATTCCCTGTTTAATAAATGGCACTGGGAAAACTGGCTAGCTATGTGCAGAAAGCAGAAACTGGACTCCTTCCTGACACCTTACACTAAAATTAACTCCAGATGGATTAAAGACTTAAACATAAGACCTAACACCATAAATACCCTAGAAGAAAACCTAGGCAAAACCATTCAGGACATAGGCGTAGGCAAGGACTTCATGACCAAAACACCAAAAGCATTGGAAACAAAAGCCAAAATAGACAAATGGGACCTAATCAAACTCCACAGCTTCTGCATGGCAAAAGAAACAGTCATTAGAGTGAATCGGCAACCAACAGAATGGGAAAAAATTTTTGCAATCTACCCATCTGACAAAGGGCTAATATCCAGAATCTACAAAGAACTAAAACAGACTTACAAGAAAAGAACAAATAAGCCTATTCAAAAGTGGGCAGAGGATATGAACACTTACAAAAGAAGACATAAATGAGGCCAACAAACGTGAGAAAATGCTCATCATCACTGGTCATTAGAGAAATGCAAATCAAAACTACACTGAGATACCATCTCACGCCAGTTAGAATGGTGATCATTAAAAAATCGGGAGACAACAGATGCTGGAGAGGATGTGGAGAAATAGGAACACTTTTACACTGTTGGTGGGAGTGTAAACTAGTTCAACCCTTGTGGAAGACAGTGTGGCGATTCCTCAAGGACCTAGAAATAGAAATTCCATTTGACCCAGCAATCCCATTACTGGGTATATATCCAAAGGATTATAAATCGTTCTACTATAAGGACACATGCACACGAATGTTCATTGCAGCACTGTTTACCATAGCAAAGACATGGAACCAACCCAAATGCCCATCGATGATAGACTGGACAGGGAAAATGTGGCACATACACACCATGGAATACCATGCAGCCATAAAAAATGATGAGTTCGTGTCCTTTGTAGGGACATGGAGGAACCTGGAAACCATCATTCTCAGCAAACTGATGCAAGAACAGAAAATCAAACACCGCCTGTTCTCACTTATAGGTGGGTGTTGAACAATGAGAACACATGGACACAGGGAGGGGAGCATCACACGTGGGTCTGTCGGGGGGAAATAGGGGAGGGACAGCGGGGGGTGGGGAGTTGGGGAGAGATAGCGTGGGGAGAAATGCCAGATATAGGTGATGGGGAGGAAGGCAGCAAATCACACTGCCATGTGTGTACCTATGCAACAATCTTGCATGTCCTTCACATGTACCCCAAAACCTGAAATGCAATAAAAAAAAATTAAAAAGAAAATAAAAAAAAAGAAAACATTATCGGTGAATATCTTTTAGTTAGCCCAAAGAGGGAAAAGACGAATGATCTGAGAGCCTCCAAGAAGACCTACACAAGGATCTTGCATCCCATACAGCCCAAGCACTGTGGCCTCCACCCTTGACTTGACTAATGTCTTGTGTGTTACCTTTTTCTGCTTTCTAGTGCAATGGGCCTTGCATCGGGCCTCATCTAGCTGTGCAACACAGACAAGTCTTCTGCCAGACACGGGATGGTATCGCCTTACCATCAGAGCAGTGCAGCGCCCTTCCAAGGTAAGAGAAAGCCCTGAACCTCCTTTCCCCAGACCTGTGTCAACAGCATGGAAAGATGGTGGTGAGCAAATGCTTCTCTTCCAGCTTTCCACAGTCCCAAGCCCTGCCCTCTCACCTCCATTCACCCCAAGGCACTGGCCTCCCCAGAGGCAGATTACTCAGTGTTGGTCTTGTGCTTACCTAATGGGCTGGGCTGGGCTTTTCTCTCTTAAGGATGAAGAGTGCAAAGGTGTTATTCTTCTGAGAGAGGCCTCATATCTTGAGAGACCCACGCTAGCCCCAGGGTGGTCAAGAAGTGAGGTCTACACAGTGGCCACCAAGTCTCAAGGACTCCAGCCCTTCACTCTTGTTCACCTCCCTCTAGAAGTTAGGCTAGGATGAGTGCCCTTGTTCCTGAGTCTCAACCTACCCCTCCTTTCCAGGCCCCATTCCTCTCCAGGCCCCATCCCTGTAACACTTCCTTATAGATGTCTCCCTGAGGAACAGGGGCTCACCACCCCCACCTCCGAGCCCAGCCTCTGCCAGTCTCCACATTGCGAAGTGCTCATTCTTGAGTCATGCAGTGAGATTCATATTCATTACAGAGAAGAGCAGATGGAGGCTCAGTAGGAAGAAATAGCCTTCTTGAGATCGTATGGCCATTTAGTAACAGATCAGAACCCACATCTAGTAACGCTGGAAGTACTTGAGGAATGGCCTGACATTTCTGAGTTTGCAGCACTGTTTTCACATCTGCCTCAGATTTAGCCCTCATAGAAGCAAATCTTAACCCTGCCCTCATCCTCCTGCAGGCCCGTGAGCACACAAAACTGCTGGTCTGAAGCCTGCAGCGTACACTGGAGGGTCAGCCTGTGGACCCTGTGCACGGCTACCTGCGGCAACTACGGCTTCCAGTCCCGGCGTGTGGAGTGTGTGCATGCCCGTACCAACAAGGCAGTGCCTGAGCACCTGTGCTCCTGGGGGCCCCGGCCCGCCAACTGGCAGCGCTGCAACATCACCCCATGTGAAAACAGTATGTTCCAACCCCAAAGAACCTTCTGCAAATTCCCCACAGGGCATCTGGTGCAGAAAGCGGTCCCTGGGACCGAGCCTGAGCGTAGGGCATGGAGTCAGTTTCTCTAGGGATTGTGAGCTGGTGGTGGAGTTGAGGATTTTCAGTGGGGTACATGGATGTGTGCAGAGATGTGTGTATAGGCATGGCAACGTGTGCCGCAAGGGCTTCCACGATCTCCATCCTGGCCCTGAAAAAGCCAGGTGCTGTTGGCCAGGTCCTGGAGGAAATCAGCCTCTAGCTCCCCTACAGTCAGTTAGTCTGGCTGGTGCCCACAGGGGTTGACTAAGCAACAGCTCTCAGGGGCCAGACTACTAAACAGAAAGCACTGTTAACACTGAAGGAGCACAGAGTGCCTCCCGCACAGCCAACCAGCTCTGCGCCAATCAGCTTCTCATCCAACATAGATGACTGCCTCCCTCCCAGCCCCATGGGCATCCACTAGAACTTTCCAGGAGCCCCCAGCCTTGGGATTTGATACTGACTTCACTCCCTCCTCCTCATCCCAATACCGTCATTTATATTCCAGTTGGGAAGGAGTCTATTTTTTTTTTCTTCCCGTGTACCCAAATTGGAGGTACTTACCCATCAGAAAGAAGGCATAGAAAGTAAAAACCTAATGTAGCCATGCAGTTTCCTCCCAAACTGGGCCTCACTGAGCAAGAAATTCCCAACACTAAGGCAGATGCCATGTAGGCAAATCGCCCACTTCTTTTTCCACACTGGGGGTTGGATGATGTTTATACTCTGGGGTAGTGCTAACCCGTGTTTGTGTCAGTAGCTCAGCATGCTCAGAGAGAACCAATATTCAACACACTTAGTTAAGACTTACCAAACCAAGTCAGCACAGTATTTAAGACCACCTGGTCTGTGCCAACACTGAACTGGAATGGAGTGGAGGGCACATGAAATTAATAAAGCTTAACAGAAGAAGTAGGCCCAAGTTCCTGGGGATGGGGGCATCCAAGGCAAGCTTGGCTTACACCCTCCTGCAAAGTGGGGCAGAATGCAGTCCTGGGAACCATCTTAAGGAGGAGAGTCATTTACTTAAAATGCCAGAACCCATGGGAAAAGGCAAGTTTGCCTAGAGGGTGAGGCGATCCCCCAGGACCGGGAGAGAACAGGCACCTTCAGGAAGTAGAGGGAGCTACAGAAAAGAAGCAGACAGCCCAGGGAGGGGCCCCATCATTCCGCCAGACAGCCGCAGGCTGGTGCCACCGCCACTGTTGGCAGCCTTGGGGAGCAAGCGGCTGAGATCTGTCAGAGTGAGGCTGGATACGAGTGGCCACGCCAGACCCCCGGATGTACCCTAGTGGCCGAAACACCTGGCTACACATCGCAGTGGCTGCATTTATTAGCCTCCATTTCACATCTCTTTTCTGTCCCCTCTCCCTACCCTGTCCCCCTTTCCCAGTGGAGTGCAGAGACACCACCAGGTACTGTGAGAAGGTGAAACAGCTGAAACTCTGCCAACTCAGCCAGTTTAAATCTCGCTGCTGTGGAACTTGTGGCAAAGCGTGAAGACAGGGCAGGGGGAAGAACTCCACCCTGGCCACACGAAGGACTCACGCAACCACCTCGGACAGAACCTAAGCTTTCTTCATTTTATTTATTTATTTCCCCTCCCCACCCCACACACACCCTTCCAACCTCCTGCACCCTCAAGCAGGAGGACATCCACATGTTTTCTCTTTCAGTTAGCTGGACAGGATGTTGGGAAAGGAGAGGACAGATGTCTAAAAGAGATTGCAGAGCGGGCCAGGCAGACAGCGGGGGCTCCCTTGAAGAGCTTCCTCCCTTCCAAACCTGGGTCTCAGAAAGACCCAGGAAGAGGCAGAACCAGCCCCTGGGGACAGCAGGGATCCAGAGGTTTATAGCCTGTTGATGCAAACATTGGACAAACACCTGTGTCTTTCCTAGAAGCACACTATCAGAAATGCAGGAGCGTGTTGCTCCTTTGTCTCCTCTTTCTCCATCTGTCCCTTTACTCATGGTTAGGACAAATGAGGAGGGAAGGGGACATCACACAGAGGCAGAAACTAGCCCAGAACTCAGTTATTCCAGTGCGGGGTACAGAGAGAGGAGAACTCAAATCACCAATAGGGAGACGTAAAAAAGGAATCAATCCAAACAGGCCTAAGGCTCACAATGTTGCAGAAATAAATAAGGGAGGGGAGGGAAGAGACAGAAGCAAACAGGTGAGCAGGGGTGTCCAGGCTGCATGAGGCTCATGGACAGGCTCTGATCCCATGCATGCATGCATGCATGCATGCTCAGAGCCCTGTTGGCCATGATGGAGCACCACGCTGCATGGGAGTCCCCACTCCCCAGGCTATCAGAGTCAACGTCCTGCCTGTGCTGCTGCAGCAAAGCCAGCGAGAGGTGCATCTGGCCGTGCAGTAAGGCCACCTTGGCACCTGTTTATCTAAATCAGGAGTCCCCCAGCCCTACACTAACTGCTGCTGTGGGCCAGGGCCATTTTGAGCATGAACGGGCCAGGCTTTCTGCCTTCTGGGACTTTTGCTGCTCCACTGAAGGGCCAGGGACGAGGGTCAATTTGTCAACATCAACCCATTAACTAATCACTTCGCCGGAGAGTATCTGCCAGGCTTTCAGGTTGTTGCAGCCTCTTCATTCCACAGCTAGCCGGGGACCGGGGTGGGATGGTGAGTTTATGCATGCCCGCAATATACCCTCCCTCTCCCAGCTACCACCCGGGGTCTGCAGGCCCTCCCACGACACAGTGAGACCTGCTGCATGTAGTATTCATCTAGCAACGCAGGGCCAGGGAGGCAGCGCCCTGGCAAAGCAGCTCATACACTGCAGCCACACTCATCAGCTGTGGGGAGGCAGCTGGAGCAAAGTCAAGCAGCAGAATGAACACTATGGGACTCCTTGGCAAAATGCTCATCAAGCCGAGCAGCTCTGGCCAAGTGATTTTTGCCTCTTTCCCCACTAGTGGCCTCAGTTTAGGAGCAAGGGTGGCCAGAGTCACTTACCCTCAGATAAGCCTCCCCTCATGAAATGCCATTCACCCCAGGGCTTGACATTAGGGCTGCATTTTCCAGCCAGCCTGGAAGTAAAATTTGAGGGGAAGACAGTATTAATCTGTGTCCCCGCCACCCCAGTGAGCTGTGGACAGTTAAGTTGGGTCTCTTTCTTCCTCACCACAAAAATAGGCTCTAAGAAATCATGTTACTAAAAATCAGTGTAATGTCTGTTTAAAATAAAAGAGAATGTTTTCTATGTCTGTATATCTTTTGTGAATATTAGGATTTCTTGTATTAAAAAGTGTAATATTAATAATTGTACATTGTCATCCAGAAAACTCTTGGGAGGACTTTATTAACTTCCTGCAGTTGTGTTCCTGTAAACTTGGTAGTGATTATATTTTTTCCTATTTTTTAATAGAAGCTGATGTTTAACTCTGGATCCATTCACTGTGTACAGGATGTGTTGTAAAAACTAATATGGGATGCTGTGGCAGTAGGAGGGGATTCATTTGTGGCACAATGGTTCATGGAATGATGAAAACAAATTCCATACTGCTATTAATGTGATTAATTATTTCTAGTTCAATCACGATTGAAAATCAGTGGTCACTATTTACATTTCCTAACAGCAAGCAGCCTCCAGCTCCGTGTTGGGTTGGAGCAGTTGGCAGTGGGTCTCAGTGAGCTGGGAGAGCCTGGGTTTGGGTGGGAAGCAGAGTGCTCCTTGAATCAGACGAATGTACATTTGATGTTTGTTCTGTGAATTACAACTCAGCAGCACAAGACTATGAAGGCTGCTGGCTAATGTGGAAGGAGGCACTTTCTCCTCTAAAACACAAAACTGTATTTATATTTTTTGTACAGATAATACAGCTTATTTATTTCAATCTTCTCGTCTGAGTCTCTATTAAACTCAGCCTTCCCCTGGTGGTTTATGCAGGGAGTGAGAGAAGTCCCTGCCAATTGGGTGGTTCCCAGCAAGTTATTTGTGTCTGGCTGAAGTGTAAGGATTACAGTTTTCACCTTTACACGGGAAGCTGGGGGCCCATGCCTGGAAGCGCTAGCTCTATAAATAAACCCAAAGAAGCTGTGTCTGTAGACGTGCACACCTTCGGGCTGAGGGCAGCGGAATGAGATGACAGTCATCTCACTGACAGCCCTATGTGGTGGGACGATGGCAGCCACAGTACCTTCGGGAAGTGAAGCAAACGGGGGCATCTCTTGGGAGAGATGCAGACGTGGGTGTGGAATTATCCTCACTCATCAGGCTCCCTGCCAACAGAAACAGACACAGTATAAAGCAGGTGCACGGTGAAAGTTTGGATGTATGCTATTAATAAAGACTTACAGATCATGGCTACATTTAATCCTCACATCGACCCTCCTATTGTCTCCATTTACATATGGGAAAATAGCAGGGCAAAGAAGCCCGAGGTCCCCCAGCTGGTGGAACTAGGATTCAAAGTCAGGCAGTCCTACTCTAGCCAAAGACTGGACTTGACCCACCGTGCTGCCTCCTGCCCCACGGCCTGCAACTGCCATGCCACAGCCACCTTAGGCATGCACGCCATTCTCCCCTACTGCTTTCAGGTTGGTCGGTGACAATAACAGGACATTTTACTGAAATGGTCATTTTCTCCTGCCCTAATGGCAGTTCTTTTACCATGATAGCACTTCTAGATCCCTATTTTTAAAGCATTTTAATAAAAACAGCTACCGTAGGAAGTGCGGGGGGTGAAGGGGGGAAGCACACCTGTAGAGCTCTTCATAAACAGGCCCTAGTGAAAGGGCAGCATGTTACCAGTCCCAGAAGATGTCCACAAAGGGACCACGGTGAGAGGTGCTCCAGAGGCCCCATGGCCTGAACGCCAAACTCCAGCTGGTTTTCCAGCAGCTCGCCCCAGCACATCACAGTTCTGTTGAACAGCATGAAAATACACCAGAAAGCTCTTCTTGAATTTTCAGTTTTTTTAAGAAGTTTTAGGTTTTGCTTTAACGAAAAAGCCAATGCTAGAACTATAAATATTCACATACCAGCAACCAAACAATGTCCGACAGAGGCCCCATGGCAGGAGGAAGGAGCTGGAAATGCCAGAGCAAAAACCCAGCAAGGCTGAAATGGTGGGAAGAAAGGGCTCAAATGCAATGTATGAAAATTTTTCCAACCAAGAACAAAGAGTCCTTGCTTAGCCTCAAAGATTTCCAGGAAATCCCTAGTGTCATTAAGATCAGAGTGGTCAACAGTCACCGAAGCTCATTCATGCCTCAGTTTCTTCATCCTCCAAGAGCATACCTCCTTGGGTAGGGCTGTGCAAAAACAATTAGTTAATTCATGTTGAATCACTTGAACCCAGGAGACAGAGGTTGCAGTAAGCCAAAATCATGCCACTACACTCCAGCCCAGGCAACAGAGCAAGACTCCATCTCAAAAGAAAAAAGGAAAAAAAAGGGGTGGGGGATATCGGACACATCATCGAAGCACTTATTCAGTGTTAATTGCTATTATCATCATCATCTAAGTTACCGTGGAAGAAACAGGGAGATGAAGGGCAGGGCTGGCAGAATTTTTGCTATTTCACATCATTTCCCATTGTCAGCTTGGAAGGACTCCCCAATGTTTCCATTTTTAATTAAGAAGGAAATCAACTGCTCCTCCAAAGCTCAATGCTACACAATAGCCAGGCACAGTAGCTCACACCTATAATCTCAGCATTTTGGAAGGCCACAGCAGGAGGACCCCTTGAGGAGTCTGAGACCAGCCTGGACATGGCGAGACCAAATCAAAAATTTTTAGTTACCTGGCATGGTAGCTCACAACCATAGTCCCCAGCTTCTTAAGAGCCCTTAAGCTTGAGGCTACAGTGAGCTGTGGCCAGGCTACTGCACTACAGCCTGGGTGACAGAGTTAGACCCTATCTCAAAAAAAAAAAAAAATATGCAATAGTATAAACAAGAAAGACATCAATGAACCAAGTTCTGTGTCTTGGAAGAAAACTATCGGTCGATGTATCCAACTCAAAGACTCACCAAAAAACCGACACAATTCCAGAAATACTACTTCCCAGGAAAAATGTTGTAATTCCAATGTACTGCCTAGTCTTAATGCAAAGTACCCAAATGTACATATAACTACCATTTCCTTCAAGTAACTTAAAATCATGGAGAGATATTTATTCACGAGCAAATACACAAGTAAAAGCTAAAATTAAGGATATTTCACTTGCAAGTGGTTGAGTTTCTCATAAATAACATGCAGTTATCCCCTCACTTCATCCTGCAAATAAACCCAAAGAAATAGTCCACCTTTATTAATAGTTTTCAGCTAAAATGAGACAAGTTAGATCTCAATAATCTGTTAGTGGGGTTCCCAAAAGAAGTCAAAGCCATCTACAAAGGGTCAGGAAATGGTGGCGTAGAGAAAAGGATGGAGCATTGGGAAGAAACCTAATGAAAACTGACCTGTGAGGTGAATTAACCCAGGGAAGGATAAATCAGGAAACAAAATAAGACATAACTCCCATTTGGTCTTATCTCTCCGTGTTCCTCCTTTTGTTCAGTAAACCAACTAAAACTTAAAGACTTCAGGATTCAGATTCAGTCTGCACTGAATGTGAGTTCAATCAGAGAAGGTGATCTACCGACATCACATACTGCCAATTGGGACAATATTGGCATTGATTGATTTAAGGCCTTGAAGTAAACGACTTGAATACCCAAAGAATTCAACAATCCTCCAAGTTTAACCTCAAATGAATGTCTGCTCCCCACCCACCCAGTTCACTTGGAGATGCTTTTACAAATCAAATGTGTACGAGCTTGTCAGACTGTTCTCTTTGGCCGAACCTCAGCCTATTCATAGCACCCCAAGATTTTCAACTGTTTTGTTGCCACCCCAAAACTGAAAGGCAGATATTGGTAATCCAGCCTTTGCTAAAACAACTGGGCTACCGCCTTGTCAACTCGAGTTTTACAACTTCACTCAGATTCTGTGAAGCACCTGGTCCCAACCAACCACGTGTGACGCTTCTGATAACACAATATACAGATGTCGCTCACCTCTGTGTTTTCAACAGGCAAAATCCATCTCCAACTCAGGATTTCCCAGGCTGCCCCTAAAAATATGGTTTATGTGTGTGTAAACAGAAATTAAATGTGAGGTTTTATGTGAGTGAGGAAAAAGCAGACAGTCAGGAATGGTTCTCCTGCCGAACGTAAATAATGTTTGTTTAAGCAGAATGCCTAGGAGAGCCTGAGATATTGCATGGTCAGCAGTCAGACCAGAAAGCATGCCTGGGAAGCCTGCCTCCTGCTCCAGGTCTTCATGATGGCCAGGGTGGACTTTGTTACAAATCCTGCGAAACATACCAGACAAGCTGTGAACAACTTAGTTACCAGGTGAGCAAGTTGAGGAAACGTCTAATGGTGAAGGCCAGGAGTGTGGTGATAAAGTGTGTCATGGGCTTGGTTTTCTTCCCCTTAGCCCACATCATCATTTTCTAGATAACAGTGGAAGGGCCAGAAAATAGCTTGCCTGAGGCTAGTGAAAAATGGCAAAATTGTTTTTCAGTCACCTACCTACAGACAATCCCTGTATTACAATTATTTGACTTACAATTTCTCAACTTGACACAATGGTGCAAAAACAATACACATTCAGTACACTTCTTCACTGACAATGGGCTATGTCCAGATAAACTCGTCAGAAATTTAAAATACTGTAAGTCAGAAACACACTTTTGATTTCTGATATTTTTTACTTATAATGGGTTTATCAAACATAACTTGATTGTTGAGGAACATCTCTGTCTCATGGCTGGAGGTCAGCATGTCTCAGTGCTGGAGCAGCCATGGACTCCTGAGCTGAGTTTCTTCAGCCTGAACAGCTCCCTCCCTGCTTGAGTGAAGAGATTCCAGTAACTCCCTAAAAGAAGGCCCCCATGACCCGAATCTCCTGCACCCTTTGCACGGTGAGAGTTTGCCTTTATACATGGCAACGTACAAAGCTGGGATGGAAAACAACCAAAGTCCTCATCTAGCTAGCCCTGGTGGTCCTCGCTCGACTCTTCCCTTACCAGATGAGCCCCCATCCCTTCTCATCTCATCTCCTTCTTCCTGATTTCTTTTTCCATTACTTATCTTTCCTTTTCCTCAGAGTTTAACACACTTTGCTAAGTACCAACTCTGGGCTCCAAGGACACAGGTGAGAGCCTAGTCTCTGCTTTAAGGGAGCTCACAGTCTAACCGGGAAGCAGACACATATCACAGCAAATGACTGAGTGTCCTACCACAGTTATGAAGTCCAAGTTCTGGGAAATCTCCAGCTCTTCTCCCTCATTTGGCTCCTTCCACAGTCAGCACTCAGTGATTGCTCTCTTTAGTCCTAATCCTCTCTCAGTGGGGCATTTGCAAAGGTCTCCTAACTGGATTCTTTAAATCTACTCTGGTCTCTTCCAATCCACTTTCCACACAATAGCTAAAACTATTGTTAAATTGCCTGTAAAACTTCATTTCTGCCTTCATTTCATTATTTACCCAGTAGTCATTCAGGAGCAGGTTGTTCAGTTTCCATGTAGTTGTGTGGTTTTGAGTGAGTTTCTTAATCCTGAATTATAATTTGATTGCACTGTGATCCAAGAGACTGCTAGTTATGATTTACATTCTTTTGCATTTGCTGAGGAGTGATTTATTTCTAAGTATGTGGTCAATTTTAAAGTAAGTGCAATGTGGTGCTGAGAAGAATGTATATTCTGTGGATTTGGGGTGGAGTGTTCTGTAGATGTCTATTCGGTCTGCTTGGTCCAGATCTGAGTTCAAGTCCTGATTATCCTTGTTAATTTTCTGTCTTGTTGATCTGTCTAATATTGATAGTGGAGCGTTAAAATCTCCCGCTATTATTGTGTGGGAGTCTAAGTCTCTTTGTAGGTCTCTAAGAACTTGCTTTATGAATCTGGGTGCTCCTGTATTGGGTGCATATATATTTAGGATAGTTAGCTCTTCTTGTCGCATTGATCCCTTTACCATTATGTAATGCCTTTCTTTGTCTCTTTTGATCTTTGTTGGTTTAAAGTCTGTTTTATCAGAGACTAGGATTCCAAACCCTGCTTTTTTTTTGCTCTCCAATTGCTTAGAAAATCTTCCTCCATCCCCTTATTTTGAGCCTATACGTGTCTTTGCATGTGAGATAGGTCTCCTGAATACAGCACACTGACGGGTCTTGACTCTATTGAATTTGCCAGTCTATGTTCTTTTGACTGGGGCATTTAGCCCATTTACATTTAACTTCAGTACAAACTGATATGTATGTATGTATAAAATTAACTTAAATCTGTACTCTAGGGACTGTTAGATAACATTTGAAATGCCCAATCATAAATCCACCCTCTAGAAGTGACCACTGCAAGTACTTCAAGTATTATTATCTAAATCTGCACTAGAAAGTTCATTAATCATACAATATTTATTAGTCACATAATAGTGAACTATGCTGTGTTCAAGGACTGGAGAGAATAAACAAACATGACCTTGTACAGATCATCTGTGAATCCAGCTACTATCCTGTGAATGTGCCCCAACTCCATTCCAAAATTCAGAAGTTGACAATGTATTGGTATTAAGAGGTGAGGCTTTTAAGAGGCACTTAGGTCATGAGGGCTTCTCCTCTCATGAATGGGATTAGGTTCCCTAAGAGACTTCACAGAGGGAGCTCATTTCCTTTCTGCCCTTCTACCTTCTGTCATAGGAGGACACAGCATTCCTCCCTTCTGGAGGATGCAGCATCAAGGCTCCACCTTGGAAGCAGAGAGCAGTCCTCACTGGCACCTTGATCTTGAACTTTCCAGCCTCCAGAACTGTGAGAAATAAATTTCTGTTCTTTATAAACTGCCCAGTTCGTGGTACTCCTGACAGCACAAATCAACTAAAACACCAGCAAACCCAGTAGCCTGATGATCCAAGTCTAGTGTTGTCTTTGGTTCTGTGTGTCCAACTCTGTTTGCCTGATCTGAATAGGTAAGTTTTTGGCTAATCTTACTTTAGGAACATTCACCTTAGAGTAACTAAGCATTTACCAGGGTGCCTAGGGTTGAACAATAGGACTTATTCAAGTTCAAGGAGCAGATTATACAAGTACTTTGGGCCAGTTTGCTAGCATTTATGCCCATGCCAGAATTTAGTCTGAGACTTGTTTTCACTGTAACACACCACCCTCAGGTACTGAGGCTGTGTGGGTGGAGACACAGCCTCAGCCTCTCGTGGATGGGAGCTGCCCGTCTATACCATGATAACTTGGGAACTGTTGATCAACAAAAATGGCTTAAATCTGCTCACAAAGAGACTTTCTCAAAGCATGGTTTGAGTTATACCAGTGCTCTGCTTTAAAATCGTTATACCTTCCCACTGATGTTAGGATAAGGACGGAATGCTTTAAAATATCCTGAAGCATCTTACAACAGCCCAGCCTCATTTCTGGCCACTCTCTCTGGGTGACTGGCCTCAGTTCCATGAAGGCCCCGTTCTCCTTCTGCTACCACCTTCTGATGAACCATGGATTAGCAACCACCACACCCACCACCATCTGCTCTTGTTCAATCAGGGAAGGTCAAATACAGAAGCTATAAGATGCTTGTTAAAGTCTTTTAAATATTGATCAATTATAACAACTATTTTCCCCATCGCCTTGCAGCAAAGGCAGAGAGCAGGGCCTCTCCATCTTTGACGGCCTTTAGAGTTGGATGGATGGATTGATGGATGGATGGATGGATGGACAGATAGACTGATGGATAAAAGGAAGGAAGGAAGAGGTGTGGTCAGTGCTATGACAGGGCATCCCATCCATCCGATGACCAGAGCTAAGTCAGCTGCAAGGGGTTGTGGAGGAGGAAGTAGGCAGATCTAGGAGGGGGCGGCTTATATGATAGGACATATGGAGGGAGAAGGCAGGGTTCCTGAGTCCCCACCTGCCACACAGGGAACTTGCTGGATAAGTAGAGAAAATGAATGCCTGGAAGAGGCTGAAGAGCAGCTGGGGGCCATCTGGGTGGGCTTCCTGGGAGGTGCCCTGGGACAAGAGAATGTTAGAGCAACTCATCCAGGACTCTGAAAGAGGGGTTACACAGGCTGGAAAAGGGCACTGTGACAGTCTCAAGTCAGGCAGCCTCCTGGAGCCCATGGCAAAGGTAGGAGTCTCATGGAATCTTCAGGAGCTTCTTAACCTAGAAGAGAAATCCTCCCTAAATACTATCATTTGAGGTTTTATAAGACAAACTCCAAGATGTGACTATATGTTACCAAATCACAAGAAAATACATTTTTCCTTGATGTATCCAAAGGAATTGTTTTCTAGAGTAAAGAGCATCCAATCTAAAGTGATTAACTGTTTTATACTAAGAGCTTAAACATTTAAAGATCTCTTCAGATAACCAGCTCCTGGCTATAATCATTCCTTTTTATAGATTAGTCTTGTAAATAAACATCATGTTAAAAAAGCCCCATTGGAATCCAGTCAACATTTTTATATCTGTGTTCCCAGAAGCAATTATTGCATAGGTCTGAAAGCTAACTCTATACTAGGTACAGTGGAGGATCTCTCTCTCTCTCTCTCTTACACACACACACACACAGTTACTGTTCCCAAAAATTTTTCAACCTATTTCTTAGGTCATACACCTGCAAACTGCATGCCCCTTTAAAAGTATTCCAAAATTCATTCTTTTCTCTCAATCTGAATGAAGAGATTATTCTTGTATCTCTCTAGCACTCCCCTCCTTCCAAGTTACCATTCAAAAACTACTGTCCACAAGGTTTGTTTTACAAACCTCATTTCCTCTAATCCCCTGAGGAATCCTGTGAGGACTCTGCCAAGTTGTTCGACCTCTCTGAGCATCAGTTGCCCGCCTGGAAAGGCAGGAATAACAGAGAGGGGTTGTGTGGATTGAATGAGATGGGATGTGCTGGTGCTTTTAGAACTCAAAGGGGCTTTACACAGGAGATACTCGCTTGAGTCCATTGTCCATCATAAATGAACTTTCCCAGGCCCCTTGTGTCCCGCACATTGGCTATACTGTAACCTCTCATTTATCAGGAAGCCAAACAATCTAAACTGTCAAAGACCAGCGTATTTTAACATTCAGAGCTGACCCCGAGATACTACAGAATCCAATGAGATTTTCGAATCATAAAAGATAGATTGAACTACATGTTTGCAGGGCATGTGTATTTTATTGTATTCTAAACTTATTTGAAAAATTTATGATGAGCACTTGGCAGGACTTCTCTATGTGGGTTCCAACAGGTTTTACACAATAAAAGGGCTCTATCGTCAGAGCTGAAAAATGTTGCTTCTTCCTGCTCAGTGTTCATCCCTCCCTTCCCTGGAAACTACACCTCGGTTTTCCTTTGGGGACCCACCCCACTCCTTTAGCCCTCATGCACTTCACGTAGTTCACACAAGATTGACCCCACACGTACACACTGCTTCGTCCAGGGGTGGACCCCAATTCAAGCCTGGATGATTAGTATTTTCTATTGCTACATTGATCAGCTCAGGGATCAGCATAAAACTCAAGTCGGGCAAGACTTCATTCAGGGATTTTGGACACGATTCAAAGCAGAGGCCCTTTTCCTCTCCATTGGAATTGCCAGCTAAAAGAATGTTGTAAGGCCAGTGTAAGAGGGCAATGTAGAAGAAAACAAAGCCAAAAGCTAAAGACCAAGACCTCATCACATCACTGGAGCCCCTGGTTCCAACTATGCCTAAAGTCAACAGAGAAAGCCCTAGACTGCTCAACTGCCTGAACCAATAAATTCTCTTTTTTGCTTAAGCACTTGTAATTGCAAGAATGCTGATTCATACACTGGGTTATACGAAGTTAAACAAGGCTTCTTTACTATAGGGCTTCACAGAGCTTTCCAAATATTAACATGCATTACGAATCTCCAACAGGGAGATATAAAATACAGCATTCCCCAAACTTACGTGTCCAGTGATTTTTTTTTTTTTTTTGGAAGACCGTATCATAGGGCTTGTATTCCACAGAAAACACCTTGGGAAAGGCTAATATGTATTACCTATAGATTAACCGAATATTAAAATACTACAAATCCCTATTCCCTTATTATTCTAGATAAATGAGACAAATGGGAATTCATTTAGCCAACACTGTTGATGCATTTTTCCAGACTTTAAAAAAGTATGTATATAATTTTTTATTCTTTTTTACTAAATTGGGGTCATAAGCACAAACCATGGTATTTTTTCCAGACTTAATAAAATATGTGTATATATACAGTCTTTTTTTATTATTATACTGGGATCATAATTTCTGAGCTGCTACACTTTCGAGTTCTGCATTTTAAAATATTTTGGGCCTCTAGTCTCACTGCCAAGCCATCAGCTGTCACTCCGCTTTGTTTAAATGTATCTACCTGTAGCAGCAGCCCCTAGTACTCTGCTGTGAGCTAGTAAACCAAATGAAAGAAACTCACTGGAACTGTGTGTTTAAAAACAAAAGTCGGGGAGGGGTCAATGCGCTGAGAGTGAGACCCAGGGTAGGGGAATGTACTAAGCAGAGCACCTAAGTTTCTGTACATGAAATATACATCGATGTGTCGATGATTTTGGCAACTTAAAAGCCACTTGTTTCCAGGTTTTTGCCTTGGTTTTGCACAGCTAAAGTTTCCAAATAACTGACCTTCGAATATGGGAATTGTTACACTACTTAGCCAAGAAAAGAACCACTCCAACTTGATAGTAAGCACTGAATTCTGCTTAGGAACTTTAAAATGAACACTTTTTTTAAGGCCAGGAGCATCCCTAGTCCAAAAATTCCATTTCTTCCTAAGTCATCCATTGGCACAGAAGTCAAATTTCAGTCATTTTTCAGGCATTTTTTCTGCCTGTAACTCTCAAGTCACTGATTGCCTGTTTAAAAGGTATTTGCAGGCTCCCCGGTTTTATGATCTTATAATAAAATAAATGGGGATTTGGAACAACAGGGAGGTAATTAAACTCCCTTCTTGTCATTGAAAGTATAGCCTTGGCCCTAAGCAGGTAGGCAGTGGCAGAGGCAGGCAGGCTGGCTGGTCTGGGCAACAAGGCCCATGAAAATCAGTGTTAGATTCAATCACAGCAGTGGAAACTCAGTCTTCTTCATTTGGATCAAGCTGGCTTTGCAGCCATACTTAGATGCTTGACAAGGAAAATGCATCAAGGTTTCTCTTGTTAGTATCCAAGGATCCAGAGGCTTCCAGAACCAGGGCACCTGCAGCCGAGTAGTGTGGCTGAAAGAGGAGCCCAGCCTAGCATTGCCCTGATGCTTTTTCCAGACTCCAGAGCACATGTTCTGGAAGGGTCACAGGCTCCTGGGCTACTGTTGCACCCTCAAAGTGGGGAGGAGCCAAGCACCTGCTCAGACAGCCATGTGCAATTCTGAACCTGCTCTGCCAAAGGAAACACCCGTCTGCCCCAGCCCCACATTTACGCTTAGAAAGGCCTCTGTCTTCCCACTTTGAGGGCTGCTGACCAGATTTGGACCTGGGTGAAGGCGGGGCAGGTCTGAGGATCCAGGGGGCCATTAATCCACAATTGTGCACACCCCCACCTACTCCACCAACTTCCTCTTGACAACTGCACAGCTATAAAACACTTTTAGAGGAAATGGATCCATAAAATGAACCCTCAGTTCATCTTCCTGACGAGTCATTTTGGAAAACTTTTTTCTGCAGATCTCGTTGCTCTGAGGCATTTAGCTCCACTCCTGGTCTTAAAAGCAGAAAAAGGAGAAGGAGGGACTCATTTCTCAATATCTGCGTCACTTTATTTCAATTTTAGATAGATAATAAAAAGGCAGATAGAAGTCACACACAAAAGCAAAACCAGAAGATGGGATAGGTAGTGCTGGCTCCCCCAGCTCAGACCCAAGTCAGGACTGTTGCCCCTGACATCAGAACTGGGCTCTGGTGTCTGCTCAGCTGCCCCTGGTCTACTGGTGCTATCTGAGAGGGTGTGGAGGTGGACAGCTGGGGCAGAGGATGGAGGTGGGAGAGCATAGCCTCAGGGAATGGCTTGGGGTTCAGAGGTTAGCAACCCCTGCCAGGGTTCCCTTCACCCGCACACACCAGTTAGTCTGGTACTTACTCTACTCCAGGTTTGCCCTTCTGCCCAGTCAAGGCCAAAGTCACCCTCCAGGTATGTTTTGTAGTGGAAAAGCCTCCAGTGAAAGCCCACGAGTGCTTCACCCGCTTCAACTGGCTCTAGGCCAGGTCTAGCAATGGAGTGCCTGGCTGTGCTTATTCCTTCCCACCCATCACTCACCCAACACTAAACCACAGTAGAGGAATAATGAAATATAAAATGCCATTAAGAAGAAAATGGGAGAGAGATCCAAGATGGCCAATTAGCAACAGCTCAGGAATGTAGCTCCCAGTGAAAGCGCAGAGAACGAGTGGATGCCGCACTTTCCGACGAATTTTTGTTGCCCACAGACCGGGAGAGTCCTGGCAGAGGAGCCACACGGGTCGCCAGCGTGACTCTTTTGGCTGGCGCGGCTCTTTTGCCGG
>PVKP010018944.1:0-43373 GCA_004027715.1 Plecturocebus donacophilus | reverse complement strand
TCGGGTTACCCACAAAGGGAAGCCCATCAGACTCACAGCAGATCTCTCAGCAGAAACCCTACAAGCCAGAAGAGAGTGGGGACCAACATTCAACATCCTTAAAGAAAAGAACTTTCAACCTAGAATTTCATATCCGGCCAAACTAAGCTTCATAAGTGAAGGAAAAATAAATTTTTTTGCGAACAAACAAGTACTCAGAGATTACATCACCACCAGGCCTGCTTTACAAGAGCTTCAGAAAGAAGCACTATGCATAGACGGGAACTAAAAGACTTTATCTGCATAACAAGGCAACCTTAGTTTGCAATGTCTTTCTACCTCTCACCTTCCATAACTTGGTCGTATTCTGTGTCCAAAGGGAATCATTTACAAACTATTGTCTGTTCTTTGGATCCATTCAATCTCTCTAAAAACTATTTACAACCTCTCAAAATTACTTATATTTTTCCCATCTCCCTTTTCCCTATGAATCTACCCTATAAGCTTTGACCATCTGGTGTTTCTTGATTCTCATATTTTGTATGGCTCTCATGATTATGCACATCAATGACTTTGTATACCTTTTCTCCTGTTTATCCATGTATTGTCAGTTCATTTCAGTAGACTCAAACCTTTGAGTTCTGGGGGAAGAATTCTCCCTATCTCTAAAGTTTTCCAAGTTAATTTTCTCTTTCAAAAAATGAATTACAAAGTTGAAGGCTTGGTTTTCAGCTGCTGGAGTGAATCGGTGTTTCACAGATGCATTTTATTTAAAACTTTAAAGAGGTCCACAGCCTGTTGAATTTGTAGGAAGTGCTATTAACAGGTTGTGCCTGGGACTTAGGCAAGTAGATGTGATCCAGGGATACATTGCTGCCAGTCAGCAAACATCAGAAGCAAATATCTATGAATAGCATGAGACCTATAGGCACTATTATCAGAGTTCCTCACTGAAGGGAAAACAGCAAAAGTTCAGAGGTCAACTTATCAAGCTTTCACAAGTAACATTTGCATTAACAAATATTGATAATAAGAAATAGGACAGAAACAGACAGGGCTACCCTCTAGAACTTCACTAAAGACTTTTAAGAAAAGAAATGTCAGTGCCGGGTTCAAATTACTATTACTTATAAAATTGTGGTAGCGTTGTAACTCTCTTAAATTCAATTTATCTTTCCCTTTTTACACAAACACTGATATCATTAGTAATGAAAGTAGTCAATACTCTCTATATAAGCTTTGCTTCACGGGTTGAGCTATAGCCACATACTTGTAAAAATTTGGGATTAGTGAATGTGTAAGAAAATATGAAAAACAATTATTTGTGGTGCTTGGTTTCTTTCTGTTTTGTGTGTGCATTTCGTGGGGGGATAAAAAAGTGGACTTGGAAACAGTATTTTATATCTTATTAGGGCATTTGATTTTTAAATTTTTAGACGTATAGCTTAAGCATAAAAATAAAGCTTTAGTGTGTCTGTTTTTGAAATTTTTTAAAATTATACTTTAAGTTCTGGGGTACATGTACAGAACATGCAGGCCTGTTACATAGATATATACGTCCATGGTGGTTTGCTGCACCCATCAATCCAACATCTACAAAATATTTTCAGTCATCACCTCTAAGTGATGACTGAAACTTTGGAGACATTTTTGTTTAAACGGAAGAAAAGCTTATAAAGATTTGTTTGGAAATTGTTGAATATAAAGAGAGAAGGACGATTTAAGCTTCAAGACATGTGACAACCTCAACAGTAAAAATAAACCTGTTGTTTTGTCAAACTGTTAACCTAAGAAGATTATATATTGATTCTAATATTTCTTACAGTGATGAAACCATTGGTGGGTTTTTCTTATTATTATGACAATTGTTTTATGAGTAACACAAGGGAAATTATAAGGAAAATTCTGGGAGTGAATGGCAGTAATTTTTTCTCTTTTTCCAAATTAAGTCTGTTTTAGAGCATAAAAATATGTCAACAGGTTAAATGAGGTTCAAAGTTACTATGGTTGGGTGTCTTGTTTGCTTCCTGTTTTTCTCTATTACAGACCAAGCTGCAGTGAGAAAATCATTACACACACAGCTAGTAGTACTTTTAAAAGTATGTGTTATATGCACTCAGATTCCTAAGGTTATACATCAGGGTGTTTTTCTTTTATAGTCAGTGTTCTCAACTGTGTGATGTTGAATCATCCTTATCATACCTTACTGACATCATGAGTGTATCTTTTATTACTTTCAAGCTAGCAATAATTAGTACATCCTAAATTAAACATTATAAGGTAATGCAAAGCTATTTTCCAATTACATGCTAGAGATATGTTGGGACCAAAAAGGTCAATGTGTACACATGTGCATACAGACAATCCCTGTCCATTTTCCAACTCCTCTGGGGTTAAAGAAGAAAAGTAAAATAGGGACTAATAAAAAGGGATAACTATCTCTTTACCTAACTGAACCAAAGTATAATTCTATTTTTCTTGAGATATGAATACGGACAAGCTGCCTGCCTTTGTTCTTTTTATGTAAATAGACTCTATTGTGCAAAATATATACTCTCCACCCTATAGTTCTCAAATGTGAGACATCAAGCTCTTTTTAAACTTCATCCTCTTCTGTCCTACTCCTGATACTGGCAGGACATTGTCTTCTTTCAAGTTAAATGGTGTTAGTTCAACCACCTGCAGAGGTGGCAGATCCATTTGGCCTGTGATAAATTTGCATATTCTCAATGAACATGCACATCTTGCAAATGCTGTTCACCCTGTTAACTTTACCATCTTGTTCCATTTTACTCCCAACTCTAGAAGACAGAAGAGAATGTTGGCAAACCAACTAACCACGAAAACTATTTGGAGAAAAACGCCTCTTCTAGGAAGCACTTCTTATTTTCTTCAAAATAGAATTAGTTAGAATTTTGGTTTCATGTTGGAGACTTATTTAAATTTCTGACAAGTAGTATATTTTGTTCAACACCATATTGTATGTATGTAAACTACAAGTAAAAAAAAATTACTGTATAGAAAATGCTTTTCAATTTACACTATTCTACAGGATATTGTTGTGCCTGAATTTTCCTCATTGCCAACCCTGAAAAATTTTAATTCTTGATAATCTTATAAATAATAACATTTTATTATTTGATTTGCATTTTTTTCCTTTCGAAAACCCATTTCATGTACTTATAGGTGACTTACATATATTTATAATAAGATATTAGTTTGGGGTTTCACAATTTTTTAAAAAATTGCTTTGTAAAATCTTTGCATATTAAGACAGCTGGACTTTTCATCTCAAAGATATCCTATTCCTTTATATCCCAGCTTGTCATATGTGTTTTGGCTTTTTCCTTATGATTTCCCTCATATTTTGTTTTATCAAGCTGTTATCAAATAAAGTCCTTTTTTTCCCCCTTCACACTTCTGAATTTTAGAATGACTTAAAAAGCCCTTGGATTAGTGTTGTAACATTTCTGAATTTCAGTGTTCACATCTGTAATAAAGCACATAAGATTTTTGTTGTTACACTTAGACTATTCTTTTTAAAAAAGCACTTGATATATAAGAAATGCTTAATAACTTTTAGTCCTTTTAGTTGTGCCATAGGGCTTTATGTTAAGTCTCTATATCAGCCTCTTCAAAAAACAATATGAATTTAGCCATTATACTTTATCACAAAGTCCTTTAACACTTGCTCAAATTTTGATATTTTTCCCATTCCTC
Organism: Plecturocebus donacophilus; assembly: GCA_004027715.1. NCBI lineage: Eukaryota > Metazoa > Chordata > Mammalia > Primates > Pitheciidae > Plecturocebus > Plecturocebus donacophilus. Next base: position 39,674 of record PVKP010018944.1, on the reverse strand, counting down.
AAGCTATTTATTTCTAAGTCATGATAATATTTTCCTCATTGACATGGAAAAAAAATTTTCCTTAAAATTTTTTATTGCTTTGGAAAAGGCACCTAATAAGCTAAACTATGATACATTCAGGAAGTTGAATTAGAAGAACTTAGAGGTCTAATTGTTGCAGATAAGCTGTATTGGTAAATTATATCTGAATTCATTTTCAAAAAGTGAATTACATCTCCCAACGTTCCCTGTGATGGCTTCTTTGCCAAAAAATATCCATCTTCTCACATTCACACCTGGATTAGTTACCTATTACCATATGACAAATTATCCCAAATGTTAGCAGCTTAAAGCAATACACATGTCAAATGTTTCCTGAGTTTCTGCAGTCTGTGAATTGCTTAACTGTACAAACCTAGCTCACGGCGTCTCTCAAGTTTGCAGTTGAAATATTGGCCTGAGCTGCCATTACTGAAGACTTGACAGGATTGAGAATGTCCCTCCAAGCACTGTTGGCAGCACAACTCATTTCCTCACCACATGTGCCTCCAAGCAAATAATCAGAGAGAGAGAGCAAGGCAAGAGATACACTATCTTTTAAGATTTAGTCTCAAAAGTAACATATCATCACTTTTGCCATATGTCATTTGTCCAAAAGACTAACTCCAATAAAATATAGGAGAATAGACAAAGTCATATAGCCAGAGATGGAATTAATGGAGGCTGATTGCCACAGTGCTTTTTTTTTTTTCAACATGTCTTTTCAGCTTCTTGTATTAAGAAGTTGAGTTTATTTTTTACCCCTTATTTCTGAGTTCTGGTTTTGATTTGCTAGACCAAGACCATGTAGAGAAAGGGATTATTTGCCAGGGTCAAGCCTAGTCATCATAAAACCGTAAATGATTTGGTTCATTCACTTAGAAATAAACCACCACCATTTCTTGCCTGTTCTACCTAGATAAACATTGATGGGCTGTGTAGAAGAAAGCCCAGTTGTCCCAGTGGCTCTAGACATGACACTGAGCCAATACATTTAGAACCACCTAACCAATCTGTAACTCATCAAAAAAAAGATCAGTCCAACTGAAACTCAAAAACAAGCATAACTTACCCATAAGCAATAATTTTATGACAGTAAATTTTGAATAGTATGTTACCCATCAATTAATACCCAATATATTCTGCATGAATGGTGGCCTGTATGTTACATAAGAAAGTTATTTGGATGAAAATATATAAATATACACAAATAAATTGTTTCTTAGTTATATAATAAAGGTTGATGCTATTAATTTCTAATTATTACAGAAATGGCTAGTTGCTTAGCATTGCTGGTTATGTTTCTATATATCTCAGTCCCTAGCCTATATTTCTATGCTCTGCTCTGTAATTCTCGATCTAGATGTATGTAAAAGGGATTTCTGAAGCTCGTTGGCAACCTGGAGTAGCTGTTAATTTTTGCCAATAGAAAGCAGTACAAAGAGGTTAGAAGATAATAAAAGAGATGGTTTTCTTCCTTCCTTCTCACTTTCCCTTGGTTCGGTTTTGACTAATAAGTCAAATTGACTAATAAGTGAAATTATTTTCTTTAACCCATTCTAAGCTATCTTTAATGAAACCCATGGTCATTTTGTGAGCTGACTGTATATAGAGGAAAGAGAAAATATTCTTGTACTTCAAGAATTTACACTAAATTCTAGGTTCTAAAACTCCACTGCAATCCAAAATTATGTGATCCTCTGGAGATCAAATTATATGTGGAGTTTTACTGTGAGCTGTCTCACATCATGTTCAGAGGGCCTACAGTTACATTTTTGTGTTACTTTCCTAGTACCTAAGTGGATAACTACCATAGACCTGCCCAGCAAATGCTGAAATCTCTGCATCATCCTCTTAATCCATGGTGTGAGACTATTATTTGAGGAAGGTCCAATGTAAATTCCAGGAATTTCTCCCTACCAGACTAATAAGCTATTCATAATATGTTATCTTTGCAGAATTTTAGAGATCATTGGTACTATCAAAGACTTGGAAATGTAAGGATGACATCTCTCCTTCCCCATTTTCTGCCTCTTTGGCCTGGGCCAAAGTTTGCTGAATGATAGATAAGGATTATGGGTTGTAATGAACTTAATTGAATGGTGACTTCAGATGAAATGTATCATAGCACCAAGCACCTGCATACATTTCTATATAACTATTTGCAAAGAATAGCAGAAGCATTTTCTTTTTACTGAGACAAAAGTACAACTTCACTCTTTCTAAGGGCTGTGTCAAAGCTTTTGCTTCTTGCCATATTATAGTCATGCTGACATTACATTAAACTATTATTCTGGTCCACTTTACTGAGGTCATATGTTGACTGAATTTGATGATAGGAAAGTAACAAGCTCAAAGACGCCTCCATAAAATGTGCACACAGTAAGCTGAGTTAAACTCAAGAAGTGGCCAAAACCTGTAATGGCAATTAAGTTTCTCGGGTTCCAGTGGTATCTGGCATGTCAAAATAATTACTCTAAAGCAAACAATATATATATGTTTCTGAATCTTGTAATCCTTACAACCAAGAAATGGGCAAAATGTGTTGAGTGTATTGAAAAATGAGATACCATATGTAGCATTTGTATGTATTTATCTGTTCTATTTATTGAAAAGCTCTTAAGATTTCCAGTTTTCAGTGAGACCTAAAGCAAGAGAATGCTCTGAAGAATATTTAGACTTCTCTTCCTATTAGCCTTTATAATTAAGTACATCCAATGATACTTGAAGCATTTACTGTAAAACAGGATACCCTATATAGAGTGACTACCAAGCCAAATGCAGAAAATTATGGTGCACGTGTGCAGGGTTTTGGGGTAAAGCCATGTTCTCTTCCGTGGATAATTACTCTCCTCTGAGAAAACCTTCCTGTTCATGTATCTTTCCCAGTTGTCAGAATCCTGAATTCCATCTGGCAAAACATTGTTTGTGGTTATCATTGACTGGTGTAGAGTTCAGGGTTACCAAAAAATGAATGTTTTTAATAGAGGAAATAATGGTTCCATTGAATTGGAACACAGAACTAGAACCTTGCAACTTGAGGCTCCACATGCCACTAAATACTTAGGCAAAAAAAGGTAGATATCTGTATTGGTCAGGATGACTGATCATAATTTCCAGAGGGAACTTTTTGGGTTGCTGACACACAATGAGAACAGGGAGAACTATATCTGAAACTTGAAAAATTTTTTTAGGGGTTTTGTTAGAACTTTGATGATCAACCACATAAGTTAATTTAAAAAATAGTGTGACCCTACAAAGGCAGAGTGACTTGAAAATCAGGAATATTGGAGAATAAAGTTTTGATTACCTTATCAGGTATAGAACCTTGACCAGTTGAGGTACTAGATGAGAATGAAGAAAATATGGAATAATTGGTGGAAGAATGAAAGTATTATGACAAACTCTAGCTTTATTACCATGAACACAAACAAAACAGTATTACTATGTGTATTTTCTCCCTTTTATTATGATCTATCTAATTTACATATCATCTATTATCTATCTATCTATTGTCTGTCCATTTACTACATATTTACCTCCTTTTTTATTTCTTTATGATTTCAGATTAGTAGTGGTGGATAATTTCAAATACTAGTCTTCAAATTATCGAATATCCAAGACTGGGATTGAATTAAAAATCAGAATTAATAAAAACTGAAAATGAATATAGTAGCTATTGCTTTCTTATTTTTGGAAAAAGAATAAGGTAATTTTTGCCTTCAGAATATACTAGTCAGAATCAGCCCACTTTTCTGTAGCATACTCTAGGATTCTGTATTCCAAAGTTCCTTTGCAATTGTTTTCTTATTAGGAAGACAGGAGAAATTGTATTTTTTTTCCTTTTGCATTCCAGCTGTATTCCTACTTCTGCCCATTTCTCTAAGCTAAGGGTCCTTCAAGCTTCTAGCTCTTTCTTAAATGATCTCTTCTCCAATAGTCACAGTCTGTTCTCCAAAGTGTGAATTCCTCAAGTGGACACATCTCCTGGTGACGAGGCCCTTCAAAAATGCTCCTAGATTCTAGAAACTGTACCTCTTCTGTTTTTCCTTCAGTTATAGAAATGATAGCTTCTTGCTAAAATATGTACTTTTTACATCTCTCACTCTCCCTTTTGCCTTTTTAGAACACTGACACCTATCAACTTTTTATTAATTTATATTAATATGAAGCACCTAATGTAGGTTGGGTAGCATTTTTGTTTGTTTTTGACAGATGATAGAATTTTTATAACCTCACCTACCATGGTAATATACATTGTGATTTTTTTTGTTGTTGTTCAATTTTTGTTTAATCTAATGTTCACAAAGCTGATTTACTGTCATCTTCCTTGATCATTATCCCCTAATCATCATCAATCGATCATTAGTGAAAATTAATTGCAGATATTATTTGAAAGTCATTGTTAACAGATATGTTACAGGTAGGAAAACAAAATGATACAGATTCTACTCTCAGGTTTGTTTGTTTTTTGCAACAGTCTCACTTTGTTGCCCAGGCTGGAGTGTAGTGGTGAGATCTCAGCTCACTGTAACCTCCACCTCCTGGGTTCAAATGATTCTCATCTCTCAGCCTCCTGAGTAGCTGGGATTACAGGTGTGAGCCACCACACATGGTTAACTTTTTTTAATATATATAAATATATTTCATTGCACTTTAGGTTCTGCGGTACATGTGAAGAACATGCAGGATTGTTGCATAGGTACATACATGGCAATGTGGCTTGCTGCATCCATCCCATCACTTATATCTGACATTACTCCACATATGATCCGAACCCAACTCACGACTCCCCACTGTCCCTCCCCTAGTGCCCCACCACAGAACTCAGTGTGTGATGCTCCCCCTCTATGTCCATGTGTTCTCATTGTTCAACACCCACCTATGAGTGAGAATATGCAGTGTTTGATTTTCCGTTCTTGTGTCAGTTTGCTGAGAATGATGGTTTCCAGGTTCATCCATGTCCCTGCAAAGGACACGAACTCTTCGTTTTTTTATAGTTGCATAGTATTCCATGGTGTACATGTGCCACATTTTCCTTGTCCAGTCTATCATCGATGGGCATTTGGGTTGGTTCCAAGTATTTGATATTGTAAACTGTGCTGCAATGAACACACTTGTGCATATGTCTTTATAACAGAAAAATTTATAATCCTTTGGATATATACCTAGTAATGGGATTGCTGGGTCAAATGGAATTTCTATTTCTAATTCCTTGAGGAATCACTACATTGTCTTCCACAATGGTTGAACTAATTTACACTCCCACCAACAATGTAAAAGTGTTCCTAATTCTCCACATCCTCTCCAGCGTCTGTTGTCTGCAGGTTTTTTAATGATTGCCATTCTAACTGGTGTGAGATGGTATCTCAATGTAGTTTTGATTTGCATTTCTTTAATGATCAGTGATGATGAGCACTTTTTCATATGTTTGTTGGCCTCATATATGTCTCCTTTTGTAAAGCGTCTGTTCATATCCTTCACCCACTTTTGAAGGGGTTTGTTTTTTTCTTGTAAATCTGCTTTAGTTCTTTGTAGATTCTGGATATAAGTCCTTTATCAGATGGGTAGATTGTAAAATTTTTTTCCCTCTGTTGGTTGTCAGTTCACTCTAATGATTGTTTCTTTTGCTGTGCAGAAGCTCTGGAGTTTAATTAGAATCCATTTGTCTGTTTTGGCTTTTGTTATCAATGCTTTTGGTATTTTAGTCATGAAGTCCTTGCCTATGCCTATGTCCTGAATGGTTTTGCCTAGGTTTTCTTCTAGGGTTTTTATGGTGTTAGGTCTTATATTTAAGTCTTTAATCCATCTGGAGTTAATTTTAGTGTAAGGTGTCAGGAAGGGGTCCAGTTTCTGCTTTTTGCACATGGCTAGCCAGTTTTCACAACACCATTTATTAAACAGGGAATCCTTTCCCCATTGCTTGTTTTTGTCAGGTTTGTCAAAGATCAGATGGTTGTAGATATGTGGGGTTGCCTCTGAGGCCTCTATTCTGTTCCATTGGTTTATATCTCTGCTTTGGTACCATTACCATGCTGTTTTGATTACTGCAGCCTTTTAGTATAGTTTGAAGTCAGGTAGCGAGATGCCTCCAGCTTTGTTCTTTTTGCTTAGAATTGTCTTAGCTATGTGGGCTCTCTTTTGGTTCCATATGAAGTTTGAAGTGGTTTTTTACAGTTCTCTGAAGAAGGTCATTGGTAGCTTGATCGGGATAGCTATGAATCTATAAATTACTTTGGACATTACAGCCATTTTCATGATATTGATTCTTCCTGGAATGTTTCTCCATCTGTTTGTGTCCTTTATTATTTCGTTGAACAGTGATTTGTAGTTCTCCTTGAAGAGGTCCTTTATATGCTTTGTTAGTTGTATTCCTAGGTATTTTATTGTCTTTGTAGCAATTGTGAGTGGCAGTTCGTTCTTGATTTGGCTCTCTTTAAGTCTGTTATTGATGTATAGGAAGGCTTGTGATTTTTGCACATTCATTTTGTATCCTGAGACTTTGCTGAAGTTGCTTATCAGTTTCAGGTGATTTCGGGCTGAGACAACGGGGTCTTCTAAATATACAATCATGTTATCTGCAAATAGAGACAATTTGACTTCCTCCTTTCCTAATTAAATACCTTTTATTTCTTTTTCTTGCCTGATTGCTCTGGCTAGAACTTCCAATACTATATTGAATAGGAGTGGTGAGATTTTTACTGTTACTTATGCTTACTCAAAATAAAGTTCTCAAACCCCAGCCCTCTTAAAGCTATGTTTAATTATTCTGGTCAGTTGAAGCTGAGTCTAAGTGATAAAATGTCCTTAAAAAAAGAATGGAGAGCCTTTTCTTCTTACTTTCTTCTTCACTTAAGCTGGAATATAAATGAGTTTAAGCCATTCTGAATCTCACAGAGAAAGTGAAACATCTCAGAAATATGAATATGACGGTGATATTCAGAAGGAACCAGGATTATATCATAGAGTAGAACTGCATTGCACGTATGTACTTTCATTAGAGAGAGAAATACATTGTGTACCTTGCTTAAGTCAATGTTATTTTAGGTCTCTCCAATAAACATCCACATGAATAACTAACAAATACATTTAGATCATATATTTTAGTTCTCCTATACTATTAATAATAATGCAAATTTTAACTAAGTCTATGATAATATAAATTGCTCAACTTTTTTAGTAAATTGAATCAATTAGTCTTAATGTCCACTCTTTCACCAAAAACTAACAATACAAACCAAGCAGAATTTTCTCCTTTCCTGTGTGCTGCTACTTGAAATAATCTTTTCTGTGAATAGGAAAATTGAACCAAACAATAAGCTACAAATTTGTGTTTTGGAGATGAGAGAGAGAGAGAGAACAGAACAGCTCCCCACCAAATCATTAATAAAGCTTCCAACGTAATGAACTGCCTATATTTTGCTATAGTAACCTAAGGAGTATAGAATATACTGTGCTAAATGTATATGAACAAAACTTTTCTTTATGTTTGTCTGTTATCCTTAAAATGTCATGGGCCATATAATGATGCTGCAATGATGGACCACTTATATGCTAGTCTAATACAGTTGCAGTAGAGCTGAAAAATAAACTATCACATCATGATTTTACCGCCATGGGTAACATTAGAGTGCAACACAGTTCTCGTTATTTGTGGTAATGATGGTATAAACAAACTTACTGTGCTTCAGTGTTGTTTCTTTTTTTTTTGGTTTGTTTGTTTTTCTTTTGAGATAGAGTTTTGCTCTTGTCACCTGGCTGGAGTACAATGGCCCGATCTCAGCTAACTACAACCTCTCCCTCCTGGGTTCAACCAATTCTCCTGTCTTAACACAGCAAGTAGCTGGGATTGCAGAATGGGCACCACCAGGCCCTGCTAATTTTTTAAAATATTTATAGTAGGGACAGAATTTCACCATGTTGGCCAGGCTGGTCTTGAATTCCTGACCTCAGGTGATGGATCCTTCAGTCTTGGCCTCCCAAAATGCTGAGATTGCAGGCATGAGCCACTACACCCAGCCATGTAGTAGTTTTTTCCATACCTTTTCTATGGTTAGATATGCTTAGTTATGCAAATACTTACCATTGTGTTCCACTTGCCTACAGTATTCAGTGTCTGAACATGCTGTAACAGGTTTGTAGTCTAGGGGAAATATGCTATGCCATATAGCCTACCTGTGTAGTGGGCTACACTATCTAGATTTGTGTCAGTACATTCTGTGATGTTCACACAAGAATGAAATCACCTAAGAATATGTTTCCTAGAAAATTTTCCAATCACTAAGTGACACGACTGTATTTGAAAATTTATAAATTAGAGCAAGTGTATTTCAAATATAATTTTCGTGCTTTGTGTCTATTTTACTTTGTGTACATTGGTAAAACACATTAAAGGGTGAAGCAGTTATCTTCTAGACTTGTTTAAAGGGAGATATAATTAGATATTTTCTTGCAATTCTTTGAGAAAGACTGTATTAGTTCATTCTCTACACTCTATGAAGAAATATCTGAGACTGGGTAATTTATAAAGGAAAAGGGTTTAATTGACTCAGTTCTGCATTTCTGGGGAGGTCTCAGAAAACTTATAATCATGGCAGAAGGCAAAGGAGCAGCAGGCCCCTTCTTCCCAGGATGGCAGGACACGGCGAGTGCAAGCAGGGGAAATACTAGATACTTATAAAACCATCAGATATCATGAGACTCGTTCATTATCATGAGAATAGCATGGGAGAAAACACCTCCATGATCCAATTACTTCCATCTGTTCCTGCCCTTGACATGTGGGAATTATGGGGATTACAATTCAAAAAAGAGATTTTGGTGGGGACACAGCCAAACCATGTCAAAGACACACCATGCAAATTAATATGCCCATGGACAAAGAAATCATGTAGTGACTGCTAATGTGAATCCAAAACAAGATGACTCAAATACTTAATATTCTCTATTCCTGGGATTTTTTTACCAGAAAAAAGTGTACCTCATTGGAAGAGATCAAAATGTGACTATTAGCTGGGATTATTTTTCTCTTTAAATATAATAGTTCTGCTAAGCAGCATTAAAGAGATCACTTTGTAAGTAATTTAAAACACACTCATGCTAAGATACTTGGTTTTATGTTTCTTCTTTTTAAGTTTTAAGAGCTCAATAGTTTTGTGAAAGAAAAAAATTCTAGTTTGTGCTTTTACGCTGCTTTATAATATCTCTTTTTTTCTCTCTCTCTCTCCTTTTTTTTTTTTTTTTGAGATGAAATCTTGCTCTGTCACCCAGGCTGTAGTGCAGCGGCGTGATCTCAGCTCACTGCAACCTCTGCCTCCCTGGTTTAAGCAATCCTCCTGTGTCAGCCTCCAGAGTAGCTGGGATTACAGATGTTCATCATCATCCCCAGCTAATTTTTGTATTTTTAGTAGAAATGGGGTTTTGCCACCATGTTGGCTAGGCTTCTCTTGAACTCTTGACCTTGTGATCCACCCATCTCAGCCTCCCAAATTGCTGAGATTACAATGAAAGGCTTTGGACAAAAAGTGAAAGATTTCCTTGGCTAAAGCCTATCACATGGTCACAGAATACTTTAATGTTGGGTGAAGAATAATTTACCATTTAACTGGAAGGAGACAAGAACCAGATATTAGTAAAAATTAGTAATGTCAACCACAGATATGGTTTCTAGCTCTAAAAGCTAGTAGCTGTGTAACAGTAAAATTGCATAATTTTTTTTGACTCATTGATTTTATTTTATTTTATTTTTTATAGCATTTTTGGTTTTGGGATACATGTGAAGAACATGCATGATTGTTGCATAGGTACACACATGGCAGTGTGATTTGCTGCCTTCCTCCCCGTCACCTATATCTGGCATTTCTCCCCATGCTATCTCTCCCCAACTCCCCAAACTCTGCTCTCCCTCGCCTAATTCCCCCCGACAGACCCCAGTGTGTGATGCTCCCCTCCCTGTGTCCATGTGTTCTCATTGTTCAACACCCACCTATGAGTGAGAACATGCGGTGTTTGATTTTGTGTTCTTGTGTCAGTTTGCTGAGAATGATGGTTTCCAGGTTCATCCACGTCCCTATAAAGGACACAAACTCATCGTTTTTGATGGCTGCATAATATTCCATGGTGTATATGTACCACATTTTCCCTGTCCAGTCTATCATTGATGGACATTTGGGTTGGTTCCAGGTCTTTGCTATTGTAAACAGTGCTGCAATGAACATTCATGTGTATGTGTCCTTATAGTAGAACAATTTATAATCCTTTGGATATATACCCAGTAATGGGATTGCTCAAATGGAATTTCTATTTCTAGGTACTTGAGGAATTGCCACACTATCTAATTTTTGAGCTTTAATATTTAAGCTACAAAACAGTTATACTTCTCATACTGGTTTTGTAAACACCAAATTAGAAAATAAATATATACTAGATAGAAGGCACATAACACATACAAATATTTCCTGATCACAACCCATTGGCCAAGGCAAGTAACAACAAAAATAACAACAAACAAGATAATGTTCTAAGATGTTCTGATTGGTATTTTCGTACTGAATCCTATGTTTACAATTTGATGTATAATTTAAATATATTTCACATTCTTTTCCCCATTTGCTAGGTTCTAGACTTAAAACTGAAATTTTTTTAACCATTGAATTAGCCTGACTAGAAGAAACAATGTCCTAGAGCAACATATGATCCCCAAATCTCTATGATTTAACACAAGTGTATATTTCATGCTCATATAAGACCCTTTTGAACTTCAGGCACTCTCTAGACTAATATTTTTCCAGGGTAAGACTCAATTTAATTTTTTGGCCCTGTAATCTCAATGCTTGGCCTCTTACATGACAGAATTATCAGTAGTACCTGTAAATGAGCAAGTCTGAAAAAATTGACTAGTCTGGGATAGTAAAAAAAAAAAATCACAATTACTATGTAGTAGGAAATACTAACAAATATAATACAAAATGTATTTGAACTAGAAAAAATATCTTACAGCTATGATGTAGTAAAATGAAAAATTAAAAATCTGGAAATCTGAATTGCAGTTTTTGCTGTATAGCTTTAAAATTGCATGATGTGACTGTTGTGAATATTAATCTGCTCTTCTGAAAAAAGGAGAAGACTGTCTGTTCTGTTTTGCTTTTCAAGTGATTCCTAGTTTAAAATCTATAATTTAATTAATGGTGATTTCTGATGATATTTGCAAGACATCATCAAAATGAATGGAAATCTCAAATTGAAGAACTTAACTCAAAGTTGAATTTTCTTTAAAGTCTGTTTTTGTTTGTTTTTTTTTTTCTTGTTAACATCTGAAGCAGCAGGAAAAATTAGCCCATCATACTTTATAGGGTCTACTAATTTTTTCTGTCTAATTTATTTATATAATGAAACACTAACAATTATAAGCCATCAACACTTTTAATTCACAACTAAATTAAATGTTATAAAAATGTATATAATTGGTCACCTGTTATTAATTATGCATGCATTTTACAGAAAACTTTGAACTCAGTGAAAGCATTAAATCTTAACATATTAATGCTATCAGTAATCACATAATTTACAACTAAGAGAAAAAATGTAAAATATCTACGGGTGATTTAGATATTCTAATGATCAGACAAGGGCTTTAAAAGATCAAGAAACTGATGAAATGATGTACAGAACAGGTTAAAAGTTGTTCAATTCTCAAATAATTTTATTCAAATGAGTATCCCAGAACACAAAATATAAAATAAGCAATTAACACACAAGCAATAGATGGAACTGGCTACAGAATAGATACAGAAAAATAAAATATTAAAGAGCTATAAGAGAAATAAAATATCCAAATTAAAGTACACAGGGTACACAATACAAAATCAGGAACAACACATGAGCATTAAAAACATGAAAGATGGTGGGTGCGGTGGCTCATGCCTGTAATCTCAGCATTTTGGGAGGCAGAGGCAGGTGAATCACAAGGTCAGAAGTTTGAGGCCAGCCTGGCCAACACAGTGAAAACCCATTTCTACTAAAAATACAAAAAAGTAGTCAGACATGTTGGTGGGCTCCTGCAATCCCTGCTACTTGGAAGGGTGAGGCAGGAAAATTGCTTGACCCAGGAGGCAGAGGTCGCAGTGAGCCTAGATTGCACCACTGCACTCCAGCCCAGGCTACAGTACAAGACTCCCTCTCAAAAAAAAAAAAAAAAAGAAAAGGAAAGGAAAGAAAAAGATACATTCAGGAAGGTATTTGAAGAGTTAATGGCTGATATTTTTCAGCATAACAACCAAATAAATTAATAACATCAGTACCCAAAACAGAATCAATATATATGCTTCTCAATAAAAGTAAATAAAAGTAAAAAATGCAATTTTAAACAAAAGTGATGAAAAGAAGTGTCTTCATTTGGCCTGCAATAAAATTATGATAGAGAGAAAAACATGCAGGAGTACATCTTAGAAATATAGAAAATTAGATAGAGAAATATATATCATATATTTAGTAATTTAATGTATTATATATGTTGAACTCATATACAAGTATATTAAACCTGTTTAGTGTTAAGAAGAAAAGCTTTTAGAGAACACAGTATTGAAGGCAGATTGTTATTCAAAAGACAGTATGGGAGGTCCTAGTACTTTTTGGGAATAAAAGAACCTTGTCTTAAAAGTGCAATATTAGTTATATCTTAGTGCACACAGGAAATTCAAAGTTGGAACTTTAGCAAGAATTATTTTACAATATAAATGAAACTGTTAATACTTCAAATTGTTCAATTTTTACAGAGACTATAGGACTTTTTTACTTACAAGTCCAACATCTAAATATGCAAATTTAGTAGTTGTTGTTAGTGATAAATTCAAGCTGTTTTACTATGTAGTTTTCTGAATATTTCAATCTTTTTTCTTCAATCTCAGAACAATTATCTTCTTTGAAAGAAAAGCTTTGAAATTTGTTTTTCCAAAGATCATGCTATAGCATACACTAATTTAAAAATGAAAAATGTCATTTTCAGTGGCATTTATGGTCACAAAATAAAACAGAATAAAAACATTTACACTAATATTGATGTAATTAACAGTTTATATATGTCAAATATAAATGATTACTTATAGTATAGAGTACTAATACAATGTTCACAACAAAAATTTTCAATTGACTACTATCTATGAGAATGTTTTTAAATATGAAAGTATTTTAAATTCTACTTCCATGTGTTTTAAACATTTATTTTTTTAAACTGTGATTGCACATTTTTTTTCCAAATTATCAAGTGTCAAAACATTTGTTCATATGTCATCAGCATTAATGGCATCTAGGAAATGTAATTTTTGTTTCACTGATAAAAATATAGCTTAAAATATGTTAATTTGTAAAGGATAAAATGAAAGATACTCAGGAGTAATAAAGTTATTAATACATGAACAACTATATTGTTCTGCTTTTTTTCATGTATTTCTAAGATCAAATATAAGACATGAGCAAATATAAGACATAATCAAATATTTGCTTACCAGGCTCATCATAAATGATGCTGATTCAGCTGTTACTAATGAGAATTATAAGCCTGTGTTGATTAGGTTATCAAATTAAGTTACCTTGGGATCGTTACAACTAATTTATTGTATGTAGATAAATAGAATAGGAATTTTTATGTTTTTATTTTCACAGAGTAGAGTTTCTAATTGAGAATGGAGCTACTTCTACTTTAAATACTTTTATTCAATTTTCTCCTCTGATAACCTACAAGGACAAAAAATATACATTGAAATTTAATATAATTTAGTGAGAAAAGTAGCTTGGGGTATGTGAATCCAACATTAAATGACCAACTTTAAACAATGGCTAGATAGGTGAATATGACAGAACCCTGACTAATTTGTATAAGAAAAAAGTCAATGTGAAAAAGAGAATATGTTAAAGGAATACATTTTCATTTATATTTTAGGATTCAAAATATAAAATAGTTATATGAAATACTAGGTTATAGGTAAAAAATTTGGAGATTGCTAAGCAAAAATCAAAGGAGAGGTCACAAGCCAGAATAGTAGCCTTAGAAGTGGACTCACATAAGCTAAACAGAGGCAGTGTGCTAACAGCCAACTGGTGTCCTCAATACTTTTTCTTCATTTAGCAATATTCTCACTAATAACCCAGATAATTTTTTCAGTTGGCTAGTTAAAAAACATGTCAATATTTTAGTCTCCAGAGAAAACATTGCAAGGCAGAAACTCAGAGCACTGAAGGGAGGAGCACGCTAAAAGCCACACATACCTGAATATTATGGTAATTCACTCCTAAATTAAAAAATAAAGACCTTCCAAAATTTAAAATGAGTGTTTGATTTTCTGATAGCTCTCATTTTTTCCTAAGTCATTCTTCATTTCTATAACCCAAACTGATTTTATAAATCAAAAATCAAAATGATTTTATAAATCATTTTCAAAATCAAAATGATTTTATGAATCATTACTAAACCCTTTCAGTAATGGATATTTTTCTCTCTCACACTGTCTTTTTCAATTAAGTAATCATTTTCTAAATGTAGAATCTCAAATCAAATGTGCTTGGATTTTTTTCATCATCTGGTCCTATTAAGATGAGATAATTAAGATGGTAGAAAGTGTGATGTTCTGAAGAAAGTCTATGGGGGAGAAAAACTAACATGGTCCTGGAGCAAGACTATAAATAAATGCTGTTGCATATTCCCTACGAACCTAAACAGCATCTTAACCTTCACCTGATAGCAATAGAAAATGCTGCATTAGTCTATAATCTTCTCTAGCAAAGATAGCATAAATTGCAGGGCAGATGCAAGGAGATTACTTTCTTTTTGAGTTTGTGCCTTTCCACAATAATCTACGAAGATAATAGAAATATTGCTAGAAGAAAACAAAAGAAAAACAAAAACAGAGTAATATTATTGAAGGGATTGTATGAAAACAAGGTTTGGGAAAAGATGACAAACAACAACAAAATCTGCAAAAGCATGGAAGCATAGCAATTAATATTGTGTAGCTCAGAATGGAAAGAGTCTTTGGTTCATAACATGAGAGGATACAAGTACCTAATTTCAAAGTGCATAAAAAAGCCAAAACATAAAAGAGCTTCTAATTAAACATAAAGGTCTTTTGTAATTTTTGTATAAGTAAACCAGAAAGTTTCAAAAGAACTGTCTTCAAGTACTGATATTATTTTTGCTGCTTGTTCTAGTCTATTAGTGAAGTTTTCATATATAGATTTTGTATTTCCTTTAATAAATTTTTTAATTCCAGAATATCTTTTCTTTTCTTTTTTTTTTTTTTTTTTTTAGATATTCTTGATAAATTTTTCATTGATATTCTGGATTTTCAGATTTTTTTTATTGGTTCTCATATTTCTCATATATTATTGAGCTTCTTTAAATGAACATTTTTAATTTTGACATTTTGATATTTTTACTTTCTTTGTTTTCATACTGATACATGCAAATATTATATTAGACTCACTTCTTCCAGTTTTTTGAACTTTCTCTTGTAAGAGAAATTTTGTCTTGAAGGTGTATATAGGTTGTTGTTTAAGTGTAACATAATTTCTTGTGCAATCCATAATGGTCAGTGGTCTCCACGTCTCTTTGTTGTTTAAGATATGGTTATTAGTTGAAGCTATGGTGAAGATTTTCTGGGAACTGGAACATCAGCTGGGTCAGTCCTAAGAACCCAGTGGTGGTAGCGGTGGGCTGCATAATTGGTCCTCCTTGTGGGTTGCTCAAATGTTGGTTATGGCAGCAGTGGGCCAGGAATAGGGGTTGATTATCAGACCTCTGGGCAGCTAAAGCCATGTGGGTGATATGAGTAACAGGTAGAGTAAATCATCTGAAACCAAGAAGTCCATGCTGGTGTTATTGGTGGCTAAAATGCTTGGGCTAGGCTAGTCTCCCAGCCCACTGAGAGTGTATGCAGGTGGGGTTAGCTGTGGTGAAATCTACCAGTTGTGCTGGCCCAACTTCAGACCCCCAGTAGCAATGGCCAGGTGCCAGTGGTGATGGATTGGGGCTAGCAAATTTCTAGGCCCCTGGATGCATTCTTATGTACTATGGGAAAGGGTCCAGGCAAGCAGACTTGCCCTCAGGTTTCCTGGTAGTACCTTGATAAATTTACTGACAGATGGGTGTTGGGGGAAGTGGTAATCACCAGAACACCACCAGAATGTTCAGGTACGGGCTGTGGTGACTGTGCTCTGAGCCTGCCAACAGGGAGTGCATAATTCTTAGCTGGAGCAGCATAGGAATGTAACTGTAGAGACTGCAGCTTGCTCATTCCTTAGTCTCATTGTAGCCCATAATAGGGTAGTCGGACTTGTACTAAGGATGCATGGAAGTGCCTGGTATCCCTTTTTTCCCTTGGCATTGTTTCTGCAACAACATCAACTCAAACCTCGCCTGAGGAAAGGATGCAGATTCCCAATGGCTGAATTCTCAGAATAGTATCAGCTGTGGGCCCTCTCCAGTAGATAAGAAGCTGTAGGAATTGCAGTCTTCTAAAACATTAGGCTCACAGTAGCCTGTAGCAGGGTGGTGAAAATTGTCCTAGAGCTGTGTATGAGTGCCTGGTCTCCCTTCTCCCTCCTTGGTCACGCAGCAGCTGCAGATATGTTATTCCAATCTTGGCCTGAGGATGGGCCACAGCTCAGTGTTCAATTCTCAAGATGGCATCACAACTCTCAAGATGGCCCATGACCAGAGAGAACAGGGCTCTTCTTGGCTGAGCAGAAAGGGTAAGAATTTGTAGGAAGTGCAGTCTTATGCCTTGTTGTCACAGCAGCCTACAGCAGAGTGACTGGGTATTGTCTTAGGGGTGTGTGGAGGCACCCAGTCTCTCCTAGTCCTTCTTGGTCCAGAGGAGGCAGCTGCATCAACTGCCTCAGTGCAGGGCATTGACACTCTCAACTAGTCTCTCAGAATGGCACCAAGCCATAGCTGCCCTGGGCTCTGATGCCTGTGAAGTTCTGCATGAGCTCCCCTTCTGGAGCAAAGTCTCTGTGCAATCTCTAGGCAACACCCTATGTTAAGCCCGAGTTCCACATGGGCCACAGGATGCTCCCTTAGGGAAGGTGGCAAAAATCCCACTGCAGAAATGTAAAACCCCAGGGGTTTCTCTCTTACTCTTTCCCTGCATCCAAGAGCTTCTTCCTGCTACCAGCCAGTTACTGGCTGGTCAAGCTACCTCAAATCCTCTCTTTATTTGCTTTTGGTGCTGCCTGACACTTCTCTTTTGAATCATAGCATTCTCTTTTAGGAAATCTGTTTCAAGTGTGAATATCTGTTTACTATCCTGGTTCCTCTCTATGAAGGAGAGGCATACTAGTTGTGTATACTCAGACATCTTGACCTTCTTGAAATAACTATTAATTGTTTTGTTTTCCTTACCGGACTCTGATTAAAATCTGTAAGATTTGTCAGAATCATTGTATTTGCATGTGAAAAGCTACTTTCTGGATAGATGCTGCTTTATTGTGTTAAGAGTAGCTGTAAATACTTTTTAATCTAAGAAAACAGACCTAGCACACTGAAGTGCTTACATAATATTGGGAAAACCCAATAGGCCAGTTATAGCAGTAAAAAGGACTGCTTTTCTACATTAGGCAATAGTGGATAGCCCTTTTATGTATGGCGGTTGATTCATGGAGTTTAGAGTAGCATATAGGGTCCATGTAGAGAGAAAGATACATGTTTTATTTTATTCAGTTAATTGTTTCACAAGAACAGAGAAACAATTCATGAAGTCAATAAAATATGCTACTATATTACAATGAATTTATTATGATTAGCCCATGTGTTCTTACTAAATTTTTTATTAATAAATTTTGAAGTATTTTATCTCTAAAAAGTTTAAATATAACGACACATATTCAGGTATTTGTTTCCGTCAGCTACAGTAATAATATTATTAGTGTGTCTGTTTTCAAGGGACTCACTTATTTTATTTCATATTTTATTGAAATCTATAACAGTCTACGAAGAGAAACATTTTTAGGTTTCTTAAACTGAGGTATCCACTGGAGAATAACACTGTTATAGAAATATGACTTTAAGAAAACATTTTTGTATCAAACTCTTTCAATAAGTTATTAACAGATTTTCAAAAAATAACACATAATAACTACTAGACTCTATCATGCAGTTCCCCTTAGCAGCATTAAAATTTATAATTATTATTTACTCACTATTTCTCAAGTGCTAATGGCATATTAGAATTTTAAAAACCAAATACTACTTCTTTTTAACAGGTGCAACTATGGAAATGAAAGTGAAGAAATCAAGCTCTAGAAACTAGATTTAAAGAAAAGGAAACCCTAGAGATCTTATTTCTTTTTTCTTTCTCTATTTCCTAGACAACATATTCAGTTGTTAAAGTGATTTCGAACAGAATATAAATTTACTAAATCTATTGAAGGCCTAAAGATTTTATGCTCACAGACCGTTAAAGCAAATACAAAAGATTTCATTATCAATTTAAAGAGCCTGTTTTTTAATCTCTCAGGTTATTATCTAATTCCCTATTTATGAAAACTAGGTAAATAGGTAAAATTATGTTTAGTTATGTTTAACTTAATGTTGCATTAAACACAGAAAAGGGAATGTCCTCTTTTCATATGTCCTCACATTTCTAGAAGAAAAAATAATGATATGAAGAGCTTCTTTTTTCTTCTTTCCTCTCTTTTACTTCATATATAAAATCTCTATGTAAGCATATATAATGACACATACACATGGCTACCCACAAATGTGTAAAATGTTTTTGACAAAAAATTACTATTAAAGAAATCAATAATTCTTGGACAATGTTTCTTGAGAGGAGATTATGCACTTCATTCAAATACCACCTGTATGTGCCATGAAAGTTAAGGAGTGAGACCTGAGAACATGAACATGAGGAACAATGCTAAAGCAACGGTACCTGCAGAATTCTATAAAACTGGCCATAAATTAGAAGCTCCTTTCCTTTTCCAAATTCTTCACTACAATCTCCATTCTAGTCAATCTTATGGTATTTTCACTGCCCCTATAGTCAGCTTTATAGACATAACATCTCAAAATATCTCTTTAATCTTATAGACTTGGCATAAAAATAGTCACTTTCATCTATGGACTTTTTTAGAGAATAAATTTTAAATAAAGTTGAGAGCTATAGGTTCTCCTCATTGTGAGGTCCATTATAATGATATATATTTAAAACGATAAAGAAAAGCTGTTGCTTTTTTTTTCTTTAGACAGTCATCACAAATTTATGACACTGTGCAAAGTAAATATTGTTTGTATTCACAGATTATTTCACTCACCAAAGACTACTTTGGGCAGAGGACTATGATGTCTGGTCATGTTTGTTATGATTAAAGAAAAAGGATATATAAAATATAAAGAAAAATGAAGAAATTAAGATAAACGGTGGCAGCATTAATATGAAACCTGCAATTAGAATAAAATAATATGATAGAATTATTTTTTAATGGTCAAATAGTACAGAATTATTTAAATGCATTAAAAACTAAAGCTTCTTTAAAGAAACCCCACAATCAAACTGACTTATTTTTTATGAGAAATGAATTTCCAAACACAAATGTGTAGTAATTTTACTATGCTTTGTATTTTCTTGATTCATTTATAAGTATTTTTTTTCTGCTAAATATTACATAGCTCTCAGATAATAACCTGACTGTGAATCACATTTGGTAAATGATTAAGGGTGAGCTTTAAGGAATCACATTTTTTTAAGTCTTCCTTATTAATATTTTCATATTCCATACTATCATTTTATGTTTCTCTGAAAATTTTTCTCATAAGGATTTCAAGCCTCGCTAAAAATAGAGAAAAAAAAAGAAGGGTTTGAAGGGAGGGATACAATGTGCATTACAAAGAATGAACAATGAGAAGATAATTAGAATCCATGATGCCCTTGAGGTCTAAGAATTCTGAACTCTATAAGCCCAGGTACTGTGATACTATACCTGCATATCTCTAATTATAGTTTTGCCTCCAGTTGGAGATTATCGGAAATCTCAGGCATTAGTTTTCTATAAAAATAGCATATTGCATTTTTGGAAAAGAAATAAAATATAGGATATTTTCAATGAACAATAAATACAGTGATGATTTGTTAAGAAACATTTTCCGAACATGTATGCAATGAGGCAATTTCTATGCAATTATTAAATATGCCCTCATCTTCTGATCTTTCCTATAATAATCAGTAATTACATTTCTTTCAGTAAAAATCCCCTAGGACATGCATTTTTAGCATAAAATCAAAGAGTTAAGTAAATTAATTCCATCTAGCAGGGCACTTTTTTTCCATACTTACTCATCATTATGAGTTGCACATGCATTAATATTAGAATATTTAATAAAATTAAAAATGAATAGTAATTTTCTAGGAAGTATTATCATCTCTAAGCAAGGGGAAATAAACCACACAAGCTTACTAATCAAGATACATCATTTATATTTTAAAATTTAGCATAATTTTATGTGTCTCTATGTTGAGCTTGCTGTGTACTTTGTTTTACTGATACAATGCTAACTAGGACATTCTTCCAAAGTTATTGTAGCCTATACTGGAAAATACATATATCAACATTTATGTGTAATAAAGTGTTTTATTAACTAAAAATAAATGTAGCTGTATTAGGGTTCTGTAGAAGGACAGGACTAATAGAATAGATGTATATATAAAAGGAGTATAGACTCACATGATCACAAAGTGAAATCCCACAATAGGCCGTTTGCAAACTGAGGAGCAAGGAAGTCAGTCCGAGTCCCAAATCTTCAAAAGTAGGGAAACCAACAGTTCGGCCTTCAGTGTGTGACTGAAGGGTCTGAGAGCCCCTGGCAAACCAGTGGTGTAGGTCTAAGAGTCCAAAAGCTGAAAAACTTGGAGTCTGATGTATGAAGGCAGGAAGCATCCAGAGTGGGAAAAAGATGGAGGCCAGAAGTCTTAGCCAGTCTAACCCTTCCACGTTTTGTTCCTCTGCCTGCTTTTATCCTATGGATGCTGGCAGCTGACTACCTGGTGTCCACCCAAATTGAGGGTGGGTTGCCTATCCTAGTCCTCTGACTCAAATATTAATCTCCTTTGGTATCACTTCACAGACACACCCAGGAACAATACTTTGCATTATTCAATCCAATCAAGTTGACACTCAGTATTAACCATCACATACACAGATGATGAATTGTAGACAAAGAAGAAAATAGTACCTTTTATTTAAGAATGGCAGTAAAGATTTCAGTGAAGAAGGTAAAATGGCATTGAGTTTACAAAAATGAATAGGTGTTAATGGGAAAGAATGTTGGGGATTATGTGAAAGGTGGCAGATATAGTTCAGAATGATGGAAACTACAAAATGTATAGTCTGCCATTTTTCAGAACTGTATGAAATTTTTTTTCTATGTAAAGAGTGAGGTCTATCAGTGAGTATTAGAGAAAGGATGACTATAGAAAATCCTAGAGAGATAAGAAAGAACCAGGTTAAGTTTAAGGAATTTTAACCCAAATTATCATGTTTATTGCCTTTGAAAGGTACAGAGAAACCAATGTTGAATATTATGTAAAGAGATTATATGATCATAATATTTTATCCATATTTAGATAATTAGTCACATATTTATTAGTTAAGTGATTTATTTTTTATCTGTACTTTTTTTATTAGTTTGTTTATAGGATTCTGATCTTCAAAGTTAGACCTTAAGTCTGTCTTATTGTCTTACTATCTCAGGGGAAAGAAGACACACATTAAACAGAGAAGATGAAGAAGCCAATTAAATATCTACATAGATTAATTTTGAACTCATATTAAAATTATTACCAAAGTTTTGCATTAAAAAAACCTAGCTCTTTGAAAGAGGAAAGATTTTTTTTGAAATCTAAAATATTAATTGTCAGAGTTCTTTGCATAATGTTTATGTCATATGCAACTTGGTAGAGAAAATAAATGTTAATTTAAGAGCCATGGATTTTTAAAATATAAATTATTCTCCATGTTCTTTTCAGGAAAGATAACTCAGAAGGCTGTGACAGAAATATTTTAGAGGAAGGCAAATGAACAATAGAATACATTCTTGGTGTAGATGCTAAGGGTCAGAATGTTAAAAGAGAGAGAATTTAGAAAATCTATGTAAGTGGCTCACTTCTCAACAGTAGTCTGAGAACACTTTAAGCCTCATTAAGAAGTTGGGCACTCATGATGGGGAAGTAGTAACAATTTGCTAAAATTAAACCGAAAAACTTGAGGAGACTCCAGAGAGTCCTAGTGAACTCTATGTTGCAGAATGCAGGGAAAGCTACCAACAGTTCCTGAACATCTTAAAAGACCTTAAGAATGCCTTCATTATTTAAAAAAAAATAGATATTTGTAAAGTACTTTTATCATTCTTTTTAATTTTTTAAATTTATATGTACTACCTGTACATGGTACACATATTATTTTATATGTTACATATTTACTTATTACATGTATATTTCATATATGCATAGATTGCAAATATATGAATGTTATATATCATATACATCGATATATTACTACATATATTACATAAATAAAATATATTTATCTCATTATCAATCTAAGCTATCAAGATAAAAAATCTCTTTTGAAAGACAAATACTTTCTTTTATATTTTATTAGTTTATAGATTTTATAGATGTTTATCTTGTACCACTTATATTTTTATCTAGTCCAAACTTAGTCAGAGTGTGGGGAATTATAAGATCAAAATGAAAATCAAACCCTAAAACTGGGAACACCAAAGTGTAAGCAAGGTAAACATGAGAGTCCTAGATTATGCTGGCATCATGCAGGTGGAATTACTGAATTTAGATTGATAAGGTGCAGATAATTTTTAGGAGAAACAAAATTAATGTATCTATGGAGATAAGAACTCCCAAAGTTAGATTCTTGGTATTTATAAATATTAAATCAACTAGTATTTATGTTTAAATAAATTAATAAAACAAAAATATCAGAAAGCTACACACTATCAATGTCAAGAAAACAACCAGTATATTACATTTCAACACTTAAATTATGAAATGTGGAGCTCAAAATTAAAAAAAAATATTTAAAGTATTGGAAAAAAAGATAAATCTTGTAATAAAAAATGAATCAGTAATTAGAATGTACTTAAAAGTACAGGGTGTTTGAAAAAAAAAATTAAGTGATGTTTTAAAACTCATAAAGCATGCTATTGGTATTAAAAGTTCAGCAGATGAATTAAACAGAAATTTTGGCAGTGCTGGAAACAGAATAAATAAATTAGAAATTAGATCAGAAGAAATTACCAGACTATATCTAGCAGATGGAAGAGATAAAGGAAAGATTAAGAAACATAGCAGATAAAAATAAGAAGATCCAGTATACATTAAGCTGAGAGAATAGGAGAAAAATTTTAGAAAAGGAAAAATATTCAAGAAAATCACTGCATTTTTATGAGTTAGTGAAGAATATACATCCACAGGCTGAGACAGATTTTTTTAAAAGAAGCATAAAAAGGAGCAACTCATAATTTATTGTAGCAAAACTAAAAAACATCAAAGATAAAGAAATGGTCAGATGAAAATCAGCTATAGGAAGAACTATTGCATTTACCAACATTTGTTTATTTTTGATAAACAACTGTTATGGAAGCCAGACATGAATAGAATAATATCTTAAATTTGCTTATATAAAATAATAGTGAAACAAAATAGTGTACCCAAGAGAGGTGATTTATGAAAGTGTTAAATAAAAATGCATTAATGGTCAGATAAACATTATCATGTAAATAAAATGTTGTACATTTAAGTAAATGTATTTTAGAGTCTTTGTAGAATTTGGGATGATTTTAAAAATAATTATTTTGAAGGTTTTAAATATGCATGGGAACCTTAGAAAAGAATTAAATTCAAATTAACAAGCTAAAAGTGATAAGATGAATAATAATAAAAGGAATAATCTAAACTTTAATTGTTCAAAGAAACCAACATAAGAATGAAGGAAGGATGGAAAATGAAATTTTGCAAGAATCTAAGAGTATACCATTCAATGCATAATGTTTTATAGAAATTCTGTAAAAACAAAATCACTTACTGTGAAAATTAAGAAATCCATTACTTCCATATGACTGAACTAGCTCCCCAGCAATGGTTCTTAACAGGCTGAAATGGCTGAAATTACACAGAATTCAGAATCTAAATGGCAATGAAAATATTGAGATTCAGAAGAAAGTTGAAGCCCAATTCAAGGAATTTAGGGAATCCAGTAAAATGATAAAAGAGCTGAAAGATGAAATAGACATTTTAAGAAAAAAAAATAAACTGATCTGATAGAGCTGAAAAACCAAAAGAATTTTATAATATAAAACAAATTATTAATAGCAGAATAGACCAAGTCAAGGATAAAATCTCAGAGCTCAAAGACCAGTTCTTTGAATCAATACAGTAAAAAAAAAAAGAGAAAAAAGCATAAAAAAAAAACCTCTGAAATATGTAATTATAGGTAATTATGTAGAGACGAAATCTATCACACATTGGCATTTGTTTGTTTGTTTTTATAGACAGAGTCTTGCTCTGTCCCCCAGGCTGGAGTGCAGTGGTACGATCTCAGCTCCCTGCAAACTCTGCCTCCCAGGTTCAAGCAATTATCGTACCTTAGCCTCCCAAGTAGCTGGGACTATTGGCATATGCCGCCACACCTGGCTAATTTATTTTTAGTAGAGACAAGGTTTTACCATGTGGGCCAGGCTGATTTAAACTCCTGACCTCAGGTGATCCACACACCTAGGCCTCCCAAAGTGCTGGGATTATAGGTGTGAGACACTGCATCCGGCCTTATTAGCATCTTTGAAAGAGAAAAAGAGAGAGCAAGCACTTTGAAAAATACATTTGAAAATATTGATCCTGAAATTTTCCCCCACCTCACTAGAGAGGTTGAAAGTCAAATTCAAAAAATTCGGAAAAGCTCCGACAGATACTATACAAGATGACCATCCCTAAGACATCAAGTCCTCAGATTGTCCAAGGTCAATGCAAAAGAAAAAAAAAATAGAGGTATCAAGAGGGAAGGGGCAGGCTACCTACAAAGAAAATGCCATCAGGATAACAACAGAATTATGAGCAGAAACCCTACAAGCCAGGAGATATTGGGGGTCTACATTCATCATTCTTAAAAGAACTTCCAATTAAGAATTTCATATCCAGCCAATTTAAGCTTCTTAAATGAAGGAGAAATAAAATTCCTTTAAAAGACAGAGTGGCAAGGTATTTCATTACCACCACACCAGCCTTATAAGAGGTCCTGAAACAAGTGTAAAACCTAGAAACAAAAGGCTGTCACCACAAAACACCCTTCGGTATATAGATTATTGACACTCTAAAGCAACTGCACAATCAAGTCTTCATAACAACCAGCTAACAACACGATGACAAGATCAAATCTACACATATTAATGTTAATCTTGAATGTAAACAGGCTAAATGCCCCCTGCAATAGACACAGAGTGACAAGTGGGTAAAGAAGCAAGACCTGTGTATATATAGCCTTCAAGAGACCCATCTCACATGCAATGAAACCCATAGGGTCAAAGTAAAGTGATGGAGAAAAATCTATGAAGCAAATAATAAAAACTGGTGGTTGCTATTTTTATTCATACAAAGCAGTCTTTAAAAATACAATAAGAAGACTGATTTGAGTAATAATAAATCTCTGGCCTCATACACAGCCAGTTCTGTGTGAATTACTTTCTCTATTGCAATTCCCCTGTCTTGAGAAATCAGGTGTATCTAAGCAACAGGAAAGGTGAACCCATTGGGCAGTTACAAATTTGGGGGCTTATCAGGATTGCCCTGTGGTTATCTGCCTGTGGTTTGTAGCCCTCCTCTGGGAATAAATCTAGAGGACAGCCCAAGTGGCTGCCTAGTTTCTTGGATGAAAGGTTGATTCTGGTACTCTCTCTACTGGTGGGGTGCTGCTGACCCAAGGTGCATGGATTTAATTGCTATGGAGAAACGGTCCTGAGGAAACATCACTTAAATGTAGCCCTTTCACAGGGTGTCATTCTATAGCCCCGTTGTGGGGTGTCTGTCTGAAGTCCCATTGCAAGGTGTCTGTTTATACCCCCATGGCAGAGTGTCTGGGTTGGTGAGTATCCTAGGAACTGCTGACACCTCCTTGCTTCTCCTGACTTGTTCTACAGCCCTATTGCAGGGTGTCTGCCTAGGTGTGGCTCCTTTGAGGGTCTTGGTTTGTCTGTAGCCTCATGGCAGGGTGTCAGTCTCAATTTAGCTCCCGGAAGGGTGGGCTAGGGGGAGTCTCAGTTGGCTGTCCCTAACTAGTAAGAAGAGTCTTGGTTTGAGAGACTTCTTTGCAATCAGGAGGATTGGGGGAGATTTCTCAAATAGATAATAGGAGGATAGTTTGGAAGAGATACTCTCAGAGGTCTTGGTTAGAGATCTGATTTGGAAAGCCTTCTGTCCATCTCATTTAGTGTGTTTTTATACATGTGGAGGGCATCTCAGAAGAAATTGCTGATGAAAGTCCAGCAGACCTAACTCAGAGATGCCTCCTTATTTGTCTGGTAACATTCAGGGAGCCCTGAAGAAAGCTCAATAGGACTGTCTTGGGGTAACTATCCACCCTTCACTTTGCCCGGAGACCCCCCATTGTGAATTACTGTCCAGAGATCATCCATTCCTCACCTGGAATGGATCAAAGAAAAACAAAAACCAACTAGTAAAAGTTTGAGCTAGGCCAGGTTGATATTAGGTGCTGAAAAACCTGACTAGTGTCTGTTTTGTTATATATATTTTGTTGGATGGAAAAATGTTAATCTGGTTCCCAATGAAGCTATTAGGCAACATCTTGCAAAATTAAGAATCTTTTGCCTATAGTTCCATAAAACAGAAAAGGATGATTTTCTTTTTTAAAGTGGTTTGAATCCCATAGCTATGGCACACAAATCAGGGTCATCAAAAGCCATTCCATTTTTGTGGAAGCTGCAGAGAAAGGGAACTAGGAGACCTGCTATGTCAGCAAAAATAGTAAGAAATTCTTACCAGTCAAGTTTCTCTCTCTCTCGTGTGTGTGTGTGTGTGTATGTCTGTGTGTAAATAGTCAGTATCTCCATTTATATTCTCTGCAAGAATTTGATTAATATAAAAAGATTTGTTAGACTAGTCTTAGGCTGTAGCAAATCTGGTGGACTTTGTGCTAAGAATTTGTATTTCTGCATTGTTCTGTAACGGAGAGAGTGGTGTCACAGGATAGAATGTGAATTAGGACCCCTGTAAGTCTGCTTTTCAAGCCAGTCCTTCAGGCTGGTCAGTTACAAACTTTGCTACTGGTCCCTGAAACTTCTATTTACCTGAGTTAAAGTCTGTCTTGTTTTGTGTCCTTAAGAGCTTAATCTTGTGACAATGTGGGGATACTTTCTCTTGGTTTCCACCATCCAGAGGACAAGGATTTGAAGGTTCATATAATAGCACTAAAAATTACTTTGAGCAGTTAACAGCCTTTGCAAGCTTGAAATTGGCTGCTCTAGACTTCTTCTGGAAAGAGCAATTAAAACTGTTCAGTGCTGTGTGGCTCAGAACAGGCTTTGTCTTTTGACAATGGTAGCCTGGGTTCAATTCCTGGCTTCCAGACTGATTACTTTCTGCTTTGTTTTTTGAGTAACTTTGCCATTTATTAAGGTTTTTGTTGCTGTTGTTTTGTTTGTTTGTTTGTTTGTTTTGTCATGGACAGCCTCTCATTTCCTGTCTTGGGTTTTTCTTTCTCTAAACTACCCTTGGGGAAATTCTAAATCTTGTTAAAAAAAGAAAAAAAAAAAGATAAAGAAACTCTTAATTTTGAGGATCTGTTTTTATCTTCCAGCTGTGCCTGCTTATTAGGCCCTACAAACTGCATGCTTTCTTGCTCCTTTTCGTCCAAGGGCTCCACCATGCAGCCAGTAATTTAATTAAAAGACTGGCAAATATAAAAATCTTACAAGTGCTGGATCTTCTGTCTATTTATATGTGCTGTGTGTGGGATGTTTATATACAAAGGAATCTGATTAATTGGCTCAGAAAAATAAGTGCTTAAATATTTTGTCAGATAAATAGAAACTTTAGTGCCTTTTTATTCACATGACTGCAGTAAACTTTTGGAAATAAATACAGTTTTAAAGATTATTAGTAAAGTAAAATGTCTTCAAAAGGTAGATATTTGGTCTAAATTAAGGTCAGATATCAGATTTTCTAAGTGCTTTAAAGTCATAATCTCATTTCTTTGACTTTTGAAAATCATTCAATTTACTTACTTTGGGACATTATATTACAGATAAGGCCTGGGAACCTGTGGAGTTAGCCAGCCCATCTAGTTATTCTGGAAAGAGGCAGACCTTATCTTCACTTCTGTCTTATATCCAAGGCTCCATCCCTAGAACATAATTAAAATTGCTTACTTATCAGTTTTTTTTTTTTTTAACAAAAATAAAAGGTGATGAGGTACATTGTAACATATAATTGAGACTACTGGAGAAACAGTTTTATATACAATGTATGTAGGGAAAGTAGAATGACCAAAGATTATAAGAAGGCATGGAAATATGAATTTTGTTAAAGGGAGTACAATTTTGTCTAGTTCAGAGTGTTTTAAAGATTGTCTTAACCTGAAAAAGTAATGGGATAAAACTGAAGGTTTAAGCAAGGTGAAAAGGATCTGTGAAGGTTTGGTCTTGTAAAGAAAATTCTGTGGGTATGAGCACATTGGCTAAGATTTGAAGGGGATGTGTAATCATTTTCTTTAGATTGACTCTTAAAATAAAACACACTAATGCAGGGCCAGAATCTAGGTCCATGTGTTCAAATAACAAGATTTTATTAAAAAATTGATTTGCTGTTTAACAAAAATTGTAAAAAATTTTAAGTTCTCTAAAGTCTTACCTTGTGGACAAACTAAAACTGAATACAAAATATAAATTAAAAACTAGCTTTAACATTAAACATGTAGTAATACAAACATGAAATTTAGTTTTCTCCTTTAAAACAGATTTGCACATAATATTAAAAGATAATTAAAAGATTTTGTTTGCCCCTTTTGGTAAATAGCAGGGGGAAAAAAAGAAGAGACGAGACAGATTCAGTTGACCTCATGTTATCTTAATTGGGTGTCATTTGAAAAGCTCTCTTCAAAGTAAAGGTTTTTGCCTTTAAAAATTTTGAATTGTCACTTTGGATAAATGAATAACCTATGATTCTATTTGGTGATATCCAGTGTTTTAAGCCTTTGATATCTGACAAACTTTCCAAAATCAAGTTGTAAAGTATGTCATTTTCTGACCTGATTAATCCTTTAGACATTAGGTCCTTTGAAGTCCAAAAATGATATGTTTGGCTTATTTGGTATAAACATTGTACAAGAAACATTGTTAAATGTGAAATGATATTTGGCTTTCTTTGTGTTTTATTTGTGTAAATGTGCAGGTATATGTCCCTAAATTGTGTAAAACTCCTAAAATTCTTTATAAACTAGTAAATGTTATCAGTAATAAATATAATTGTTATATTAAATCACTGTGTCCCATAGAGGTTACAAATTTCATTGCCAATTGTATCTATATATACATATTCAAAAATAAAAAAAATAAAAGCTTCCCCATTTAGAAGCATAAAGTACATGTTTTTAAATGAGGGTGCCAAAGAATAAATTATTTTGGGAATTTAGAAGAACTATAACTATGTATTTAAATTAACTATATAATTATATATTTTAAATAACTGTATATTTATACATAACTATATTTAATAACTACATATAAAATTTAAATAACTATATAACTATATATTTAAAATACATATCAAAAGCAAAGAATAATTTGAATACAAAAGTTTATTGAAAATCTAAACATATTTACAGATATTAGAGGAAAGCTATAAATCAAAGACCTGTGTTTAACATAAGAAGTTAGAAAAGAAAGAATTATCATTTCAACATATCTTAGAAATGTGGGTAAAAACGAGCCAGAAAATTAAGAAATTGACAATAGAGACTTAAAGCATCAAATGAAATGAAACGTAGTTCTCTAAAAAATATGATACAATACTTATTTTACTCACAAAGTATATTAAAAAAAGAGAGGAGGCCTTATAAGTAATACTAGAATTGAAACAGTGGCATATCTATAGAGTCAGTACAATTTTAAAAACCAGTTCAATGATTACATTTTCAACTATTTGAGAATGATATAAACAAACATGACATATATACAGTTTCTCAAACAAATTTATTACCTAAATTAACCCAAAGAGAAAAAAGTTTGAATAGTCTTTTATAGGCCTATAGTTACATATTTATAAATATATTTACAAAGTTTATGGATATCAAGTTTTCTAGCAACCTACTGTAAAAATGTGTATACTTAACGATTGTTCCTAGTTCCTGGTAGGAATTTTCATAACACTGAAATATCTTGGGTGATAAAAATGCCTTTATTATGTTAATTAGGTAACTTAAGATGAACTCTTCTATAGCTTCATTCTCGGGGATGAACAGAAGAATGACCAATATGCTATTACAAGGTTGGAACTTTGGGCCAACCCAACCTTCAGGGCTGGGGCTTCAGTTCTATCATGTGGCCAATTATTACATTAAGAATACCTAGCTAATGAAAATTTCATTAAAACTCTGAACACTGAGGTGCAGTAGAGCCTTCTGATTGGCAAACACACTGATGAGCTGGATGATGACACACCTGGATTCTATGAGGCTAGGACATAGAAGCTCCACTTCCCCCTTCTGAAAACCTTCCCCGTGTGGCTCTTTATGTGGTTGTTCCTAATATGTATCTTTTATAATAAAACTACAATTATAAGTATAGTGCTTTCATCATGTTCTACAAGTCATTCTAGCAAACTGCCTAACCTGAGCAGATTGTGAGAAGCTCCAAATTTATGGTTTGTCAGTCAGTAGTACAGATGACTTCCAAGTCTTGTGATTGGTGTCTGAAGTAATGGCAGTCTTGTGAAGAACTTACCCTTAACTTGGTAGGGTCTGCAGTAGCTTTTATGCAGTTAGTGTCAAAATTGACTTTAATTGTAATACACACAATCGTCTTATTAATGTTAAGAGTACTATTCAACATTGATCCTCTGATACCAGAGGATTTTATAGTTGATAAGATTGTTCAGAGAATTAACAAAAGATTATACCACAACTTTCCTTTATGGCTGAAGAAATTGTGATTTTAAAATTTAAGAGACTTGCCTCAGATAATATTCTTAGTAGGGTAGGAGCTTGAATTGGTATCAAGCTCTTTCATTTCTAACCTCAAGTACAGGGCCTTTTTACTACACTCTGCTAATAACATCAAAGTATGAATCAATAAGTTACAAAGAATTTAAAATGTTAGTAAATGCAAGTAAAACCTTTAACAACTTTTATTTAACAATATCATAAGACTTGGAGTTATTAAACTAATGTTGGCTCTGGTGAGGTTTACATAGAACATTCATATTATATTCACATTTGAGTAGATAACTGGTGAAATAATGGCTATGAAATTCTTGCAATTATAATTTTTAGTTTAATTTTTTATTTACTATTATATGCAGTCATCTTTGCAATAATCAAAAACCAGATACGCTTGCAGCAAGGCAATATTTATCCATAAGGAAAAGAAATTTACCTCAATTTTTGAAATTTTATGAATGAGGACAAAATAAAATTATATAATCTGAGAGAAGAGACATCAAACATTTACTTCCATAAATAATTTTAAAAGGAAGATAATAATTTATGACCACACATAAGTTATATTAAGGCAAGGGAAGACAAAGTCCCAAAGCAAATTCTTTGCAGTAGAACACATATATGCAAGCAAAAATGTATATTCTGATTTAATTTTTTTTAACTTTGGCATTTCTGCACTTTTTAAACCTATTTGTGTTTTCAATAGTTAAACAATAATCTGGTTTCTTTACTTCTTTCTGCTCTTTACATTTTGTAAAAAGGTTAGAGATGCAGTTGAATTCAAAATTAAAAGGGGCAGTGTATTATATACTTTTTAAAATACAGCTTTTGATTTAAATACTGAATACTAGTGATTATTCAATATCATTACATTGGAATAAAAATGAAATAGACAGTCAGAATGGAAAATGCACATAATATAATTGAAAATGTAAAGCCAGACTGAATGAATTATTGTTGCTTTTGTGATGGGACATAATATTTAATCTATAATGGAACAAAGATAATTAGATGGTGCAGTAAAGCAGAAGGAAGCTTTTTGCTAAAAAAGAAAAATGGCATAATGTAATTATGGTTTCAGTTAAAAAAAAGTCTGATGTTGATTCCTGTATGTTTTTATCTCAAATATTATGGACAGCAAGTCAATAAAAAACAGATTATTTAGGTTCTCAGAACAGTATATATACATATATGTGTGTACATACACACACACACACACACACATGCACACACACACACACACACACACACACACAAACCATTAGGGGAAAATAAAAGTCTAAACTAAGTAAATTTATCTCATATAATATATTGTTGTATTACTGAACAATCATTAGTATATAATGTGTGATTGAAATTATTATTAAAAATCTTTGGTATTTCTTAGAATTTACAGAGAATCATGGCTTTTTATAACCCATATTCTAGTTTTACATTTAGCAAATTAATTTTATCAATTCATTCCAAGACAGTCTCCATCCAGCAAATTGAGCCTTTGGAATAAAATAAGAAATAAATAATAATAAAATAATCCATTACCTATCATAATGTCTATAATAGTTAGGAATGCATATTTTTCCTGAAAGCTTGATTGGCCGCAAGGCTCTCTTGTGAGTGTACACAGTCAAAATAAGAGTTTAAAAGGTGAGATAATTCTAAAATCACTGTAAAGTCAGACATCAATAAGATAAATCTTTCACAAAAATTAAAACAAACAAACCATATAAATTACAGTTTGAGGATTGTTTACTCCAAGAGTAAAAACATATTTTTGTATATCTTCAGGAAATAGCCAACTTAAAATTTAATCTCCAAAAAAAGTATTTTAAAAAATTGGAAATTTTCACCCTGTTTTAAAAGTATATTAAATATGAATCAAGCAAGCACTATAAAATATAAAAAATAATATTTTAATGAATTCTGGAAAACAATATAACAAAATTCAATGGCAATTTTTTTTGTATTCAAATTCTAAAAGTGTATTTATTAATTCATTTATTTAAAAAAATATTTGAGAAGCCTCACCTACCTTCCTGACTCTTTTAAGAGCTAAGAATAATGTCTTCGTCCATTTGTGCTGCTACAACAAAATAGCCGAGACTGGGTAACTTATAAAGAACATAAACATATTTTTTCACAGTTCTAGAGGCTGGGAAGTCCAGGATCAGGACATGTATGGTTTGGTGTACCATACTCCAAATGGAAGAAATGCCATGTCCTCAGTCAGCAGAAGGCAGAAGCAGGAAAGAGCAAGCTTGGTGAATGCTGCAGGAAGCCTCTTTTACTAGGACCTTAATCCAGTTTAGGAGAGGAGTTTGTATGGTCTAATAACCTCTCAAAAACACCACCTCCTAGTAATATCATATTGACCACACTTGAATTTAGGAGGGGACAGATTCAAATCATGGCAGAGAGATAAATACAATCAGTCTCTACTGGGAAATGCAGAAATTCAGACAAGAAAATAAAAAATTAAAGCACAATGTATTAGTACTGTAATTACATGTATCTGTAGAGTTCTACAAAAGCCCGTGTTGAGTACAAAATTCTTTCTGAACAAGTCAGGGAAGACCAGGACTGAGAAGCAATAGAAAATGTTTGCATTAGCCCAGGTAGAAAGAAAGTGATTTTCAGATATGTTAAAAGCAAGAAAACATTTAAAATAATAAGTAACTAATGTTAAACAAGTTAGAGAAGGCTAATGATGGAAAAAATATGTTAGATGGTTAAGGCATAGTTCAAGGTCTGATATGCCGTGCTAAAGAATTCAATAGACAATAAATAGCTATAGAATAATTTGAATAGAGTAATTGATGCATGATTGAATTTTTATTACAAGTATACTTTGAAAACAGTGTTGATAATAAATTTAAGAAGACAAATGACAAATTCCAGACAGAGAGAGATGAGAAAGAAAAAAAAAAAAAATAAGAGGCAATTTCTACTAGGATGGTTAATTTACAGTATGAGAAAATGAACTAACAATAAAGCTAAGAGTAAAAATTGGTAAAATAGAGATCACAGGCAATATAATGTAGAAAAATTATAAAATTTAATTTTTAGAAACTAATAAAATTGATAAAAGAAACAAATTTACTAGATATAAAAAGAAAAATAGAACATATAATTAGTATCATGAGTAAAAAAGGAAATTTTTCATATATTAAAGAGAGTACAGGATAATATATCTGCTGGTAAACTTCACACTTGAAGAACTGAACATATTTATCAAATCTTGAATAAACATGATCTATCACAACTGTCACAAGAACATATAGAATATTTGACATGTGGGTAGTATCCTATAACTTAAAAAGAAGTTGAAATTGAACTTTAAAATTCCCTTCACTTAAGATAACTTCATAATGAAGCCTAGATGGTAGAGATGGAGTTAGTGTCTTTTCTTAAAACTTTAAGCGAGGAAAAAAATAGCATCCTTACAGACTTATCCAGAAAAATAAAAAGAAAAGAAAATATTTCTGAAAATGTTTTCTGAGGCCAGTATGATATATTTTCTTAAATATGACAGACAGCACAAAATATAACTTAATGCCACAAATCTCAATGTAGAATTCTCATAAAAGAGTATCTAACATTAATCTAGTAATGCAGGAAAGAATAATGCATTGTAATCAACTTGAGTTGATTCCAGAAATGCAGGTTGTATTTTATTTCAAATAATTTAATTCAACAAATGGTAAGAATAAGTTACACAGATAGTAATGTTTGTTTCAGTTTATAAAGAAATTGTTTTATAATATTCAACATCCATTTGATAAAGGATACCTATAGAAAAATTTTACACTAAAAAACATATTCATGTCAAAAATTGTGAAAGCTTTGCCAATGGACTAGGATGGCCAGTATCAACATTTCTATTCAATTTTGACCTGTAGATCACAGATAGACAGTATAAAAAGGCAAGGAAAACATATATGCTGATTGGTAGGAAGAATTAACACTGTCATTATTTTCAGACAACAGT
The DNA here is from genome assembly GCA_004027715.1 of Plecturocebus donacophilus. Classification (NCBI taxonomy): domain Eukaryota; kingdom Metazoa; phylum Chordata; class Mammalia; order Primates; family Pitheciidae; genus Plecturocebus; species Plecturocebus donacophilus. Next base: position 4,444 of record PVKP010018944.1, on the reverse strand, counting down.
TTCATACATGTAGAAAATCTCAATGCTTCTACAGATAATTAAAATATTTCAAAAGGAAAGTGAGCACTTTGTAGGATACAAGATAAACACAGACAATTCAATTATAGATGTTCTGAACTTATGATGATGTTACGTCCTGAAAAATCCATCGTTAAGTAAAAATTATCTAAAGTTAAAAATGCATTAAATACACCTAACCTGCAGAAGGTTATGGCTTAGACTGTCCTCCCTTAATCATGCTCAGAACACTTATATTAGCTTACCTTGGAACAAAGCCTATTTTATAACATAATGCTGTGTATCTCATGTAATCAGTTGAATACTCTGTTGAAAGTGAAACACAGAATGGTTATATGGGAACTCAAAGTATGGTATTGACTATGTATTGCTTCTGCACTATTATAAAGTTGAAAAATTATAAGTCAAACTTTCATAAGTTGGGGACCATCTGTACATATATACATAACAGTAACAAATTTAAACTTAAAAAAAGATATGATTGTAAAATTGTAAAACATGAACTCTCTAAGAAAAATGTAGCAAAATATGTGAGCTGCCTATGCAGAAGGCCATAGACCATAAGTGGGATAAATTAAATTATTTTATTCCAAATAATTGAAAATATTAAGTTGAATTATATAAAATGTTCTAATGCATCATAAAATGTTGAATATCAGTAATTTATTTTAATATTCAATATTGTAAAGTTGTCAAATCTTTTCAAATTAATCTATTAATTGAATAGAATTCAATAAAAATATCAGTATCTTTCTATAAATTTATAACTCATTTTATGATTTTTAAATAGAAATAACCAAAGACAAAAAGAGAAATGTAAAGCAGAACATTGATGTACTTACATTACTAGAGCTCAACAGATATTATAAATTATTGTCATTAAAATATTATGATATTGACATAAACAACTAGATCAATGGGAAGTTCCAAAATAAAAATAATTTACACAAGTATATCTGTTTTCTGACGAACATGGCCTTACATCAAAGAGTAAAGAAGATATTTTCAATAATGTTTCAATAATGTTGCTCAGTCATTTGAGTTTCCACGTGTGTGAAAAAAGAAAACAAATTATACCCTCTCTTTTGTAAGGTATAATAAACAGAAACCAATTTCATATAAGCCAAAATCTTGAATGTGAAAATTAAAATTATAAAAGTTCTATAAGATTACATGTAAGCATATTTTTATGACTTTACTGAAGTAAAATATGTCTTTAAAACAAAACTGTAAAGGCAAGCTATAAACAAAAAAATGATAAATTGACCTACATTAAAATGAAAAATTTTTGTTCATTTGTAAATATTAATGCAAGAATGAAAAAGGAAGGGTAAGCCATGGAGGGTGGGTCCATAATTGTAATATTTATACCTAAGAAAGGGCTACATGTTTACATAAAAATAACTACAAGAAAAGAATAAGACAAAAATTTCAGTAGAAAAGTTGTTGAGAGACTTGAAATAGCACTTCATAAATGATATCTAATATATTATAAAGACATGAAAAGCGGCACAATTGCATCAGTCATCAGAGAAATGTAAATAAAAACCAATGTGAGACGCTAATACCTAGTCCCCTGATAATTGATGAAATTATGGATACAAAGTGACATGAAGCAATAACAGCTATCATCAGCTTTCTTGAGTGACAATTGTTTAAAAACCCACTTGGGAAGATGTGTAGTAAGTTTACTACTTAAGGCGATGTAGTATAGCAACCTTATTGCCTGGTCAATATCACAAATATGCACATATGTACAAAAATTGTATATATAACAATGTACTTAGTAGAATTATTTTTAGTTGCCCCAAATAAAAACAACCAAATTATGCATCACTATTATGAGTAAATTTTATCACATTCTTAAAATACAGTACTGAATGAGAAAGATTAAACTCTATCTACATGTAAGCAAAGTGTTTTATTATAAGGCCTAAAGATTATTTTGTTGGTGAGATGTAGCATAGTAACACTGAGAGAGATGAAAGGCAGAACTTTTGTTAATTACCGCACTGAATTTGAAAAGGCTACCAGGCAGAGCCTCTCAGGTGCTGCACCGGCGGACAGAGTGACAATAAAGTGGGTCTGAGCTGTAGGAACAGCTTATGCACCTCAAGTGGCTTGGGTTAGCTGGGTTTGGTGGGGTTCCTGTGGATTATCCAATATAAATAATTTCTATTAGATAATCTAATAGAAACTCTGGGGCTTTGGTTTGTTCTTAGTTTTCTCCTACCTGGCCCTGGGATGATTGGGGTGCATGTGTTCCCAGCATTAGAGAATCTCATACAGGAAGCTGTTACAGTGTGGACTTAATCAGCTGCTTAAGAAGGGGAATGGACTGCTGTCTTGCCAAGGCTTCAAATCAGGGTCAAAACAACTTAATTAAAAAACAAACTATATTACACATATGAATTACCAAGATATAATATTTAGTTTAATAAAAAAGCTGAAAGAAATATACTTTACAATTTCATTGACATAAAAATAAATTTAATGCAATGTTTATATATCTGTTTAGAGATCAAAATAGTGATTTCCTATGAAAGGTAGAGTAGAGTAGAGATACTGTTAGGGAATGAGTATGAGCTGTATTTGGGGGATTTGGTACAACTCATTATTTGTCTGTGTAGTGGTTCACTTTTCACAATTTACTAAGCCATACAGTTACACACTTCTCTGTCTTAGGTTTTTCCCTACAGAAAACTTATATGTATATGCATTTTTATAGCCAGTCACTCATACAAGTTAAATAAACTGTTTAAAAGGCTGACTTCAACTCAAAAAAATATGTTATGCCACCAAATAAAGAAGATACAGGAAAATCCAATGCATTCATTTTATGAGAAGTGTTTTGTTCAGGAGGGCTGCTAATTTGTTATCTCTCCAAAATAGAATTTATTATAATAAATTAGAGAGCATAACAAAAAAGGCAATCCACAGAGAACAGTTTTTCCCGTAAGTCTTGTATTAGATAAAATGAATTTATGTTTCTTGTAAAATGGCCATAATAATTATTGCAGAAACCAGTACTAGAAGAGGGAATTAGCTAGAAACCAGAAGCACAGAGCAAATTAACTGAAGAAGTCATAATAACACTTGGAAAAAAATACTTTGATGACTTACAACTAAATGGCAATAATCAATAAAAAGCATCCTTTTGTCTAAAAGCTATGTTAACAGTAACATTAATCTCATTTCATCCTGAAAGTGGCTCAGGAAAAAAAAAATAGACTGTATCAAACTGTAATTGCTATGGATGACTACATAAGGTAATTCTTGAAGATACAGAGAACACTGGTTTATGAGGCTTCTTGTTGAGAACTCCTTAAGTGGCAAGTAGACAATACAACATTATATTGTGTTTGACCCAGGACTATACACACTATGCCTGTTTTCCATCACAAGAATCATGAATAATCCTTTTCTCTCTAAAAAGTATTTCTATGTGGACTAAGACTATACAATTACCCTCCAAATAAATTACTAATTTATCTCTTCTTCAAGTATTAATAATAAATCACTTTTAATATTCAGGAGCCCTTACTCTTTATTTCATCTGGGTATCAACCCATAAAACTCTAACTAATTAGAATACATCAGATTTCGTGAGTTACCATGATTACCAGAAATATATAGCAACTAAAAGATCAGTTGATGTTCCAAATTTCCTAGTGGTAATTTTCAAATTTATTTTCTACTGATAAAATGTTCAGAACTTAACACATTAAGTAACTAATCATGTTGAGTTCGAAATTACGGCAAATAGTTTACTGTTTCAACAAATGCATACATATACGTTTTTATATTCTGCAAATTCTTGTTTCTGAGTTAACATTTTATTGGGAGGCAGTGGTTATATCCCTGTAAGTTGTGAGTATTACTTTCTAGTTTGTTTATAGAAAGTAAATATTTATATAATAATCTTCAAATCAGATGTATGGGTAGACAAATGCAAGTCTTTGACTTTATGATTTGCCAAATGGTTTGGAAAAAATATTAATTTTAATATCTAATGCAGATATTATAATTTGCAAAGACATCTTAGAATACAATCAAAAAAGTAATTACTTTCTCATTTGCAAAACTATCATAAAATATTTTAATGTATGTATAATTGAATGTCCAATTATAGCACTATATTAGGAGATAAGCTTTTTTGCAGCTTTGTATTTTAGCTATGTTTTCCAGAAATTTAAAGATTTGCTGTTACTTTTAATAAAATAAAACATTTCTTATGGAATTATTAAAATTTTTAATCTTTTTTTTTATTGCATTTTAGGTTTTGGGGTACATGTGAAGAACATACAATATTGTTGCATAGGTACACACGTGGCAGTGTAATTTGTTGCCTTCCTCCCCTTCACCTATATCTGGCATTTCTCCCCATGCTATCTCCCCGCAACTCCCTACCCCCCACTGTCCCTCC